>JBBPBX010065316.1:0-14740 GCA_038048925.1 Garcialebias charrua | reverse complement strand
GCGGCAGCCATTTTGAATGACGACGTCAGTCGACGTCGTTCAAAACTCCGCCTTCTGTTCTCTGATTGGTCCGAACAAAAATCTACCGGAGAAATGGTTGTGGATGGGAGAAGTCCCAGACTGTGCAGTGAAGGGAAATGAGAATTGAGCGGAGCTGTGCAGGAAGGCGAGGGCCAGGCTAGCACTTTGCACATTCATGCGGAGGACAACCGTTTTCCCAAGTCTTTCAGTGATGTAGGTGAAGAGTGACATGGGAGACTTTCTGCTGCTTCAGATATCAAAGTTTTATTTTATATTGCAGTTAAAATTAAAATTAAATTAAAAAAATCAAAGTGAGAAATGTAATTACACTTTTTTCCTCTTGATGTTTATTGCGTCCTTAAACATTCCTAAACAAAATTTGTGAAAGGCTGCTAGATACCACATGCATTTGTTTACCAACAAAAACAGCTAAAGTGACTATAAATAGGTGAGCAATGTCCCATCCCGTCCCATCCATCAATCAATCCATCCATCCATCCATCCATCCATCCATCCATCCAGCCAGATGAACTTTGGACAGTTTTGATGTATTGGTTTGGATTTCGGCTCCGAACAGTTAAGCAAAGTACTGTATACAAACAAAAGTGTTGTTTACATCGACTGCATGCCGGCATTTCAGAACTGAACATCAGTATTTATGGAAAACTACAGAAGAAAACTTAAACTGCACCATTTCATATCGCTCAGGGCAACTTGTTTGTTTGAAGTGGAAACGAATGTTGTTTTAAAAAGTCTTAAAGGCGCCATTGTAAAGCTATAAAATCATATCGTTTATGATCTTTGGTTTCTTCTACATTTAGTTAGCCTGGTTAAAACCAGACCCTTGTCCTTCACTTCGCTTTGGACTAGGGTCTGGCATTTCTCCCATAGACAACGATTTCTCTGGTCGATTTTTGAATGGACCAATCAGAGAACAGAAGGCGGATTACCGGACCAATCAGAGAACAGAAGGCGGAGTTTTGAACGACGTCGACTGACGTCGTCAGTTAAAATGGCTGCCGCCACGAAGGAATTTTCATGAAAACAAGGTAAAAAACTATTATTTCTTTGCTGAGAAAAAATACATTTCTTAGCTGACGTTATATCAGAAGTGTTCCTGAGCTTAACAGTTCCTAAATCAATTCACGAAATGGTCAAATCTGCTGGATTTAAATAGTTTCGGTTTGACATTTTCCAAACAGCCTCGGGTGCGCTACGAAAATAAATGATAAAAAATCAAATTTTATCTCAAATGTTTCATCTAGGCCAACAGTCAGTAAATTAGAGCCATATAATTACACACTGGTAGCAGAAAAAATATCCACCGAGTGGTTTCTGAGCTATTTATCTGATAGCCTGGACCTCGCCAGGCTAAACTAACAAAACTCCGCCTTCTGTTCTCTGATTGGTCCGGTCAAAAATCGACCGGAGAAATCGTTGTCTATGGGAGAAATCCCAGACCCTAGTCCAAAGCGAAGTGAAGGACAAGGGTCTGGTTTTAACCAGGCTAACATTTAGTCATAATTTCCATAAAAATCAGTTGGCACCAGATCTTTTTGGATGAACTTAGAAGAGTTCAGGTAGATTTCCATGCGGCTCACCTGGAGGGATGTAGCTGTGCGTAGGCGGGGAGCTGATGTACGGCGCTCTGGGGATCATGGGGATTTGAGGAGGTCTGGCTGCGAGGGTTGGGATGGTCAGCACGGACGCCACGGGTCGTTTCGGCTACACAAACACAGACAGACCATTTCAGGGTGAACTCGGCTGCACTTCATTGTGCAGGGGCTGCAGAGTTCACACACGTGTGTGTTTGTCCTCACAGGAGGGTTGGGTCGTTTCTTCTTGTTGGTCGTGGACTTGGAGCCAGAGAACAGGCTGTTCAGAGCAGCCAGCGCTGCACTGGCTTTGGCTACTTTCTTATTGGGTCCAGTTCCCCGAAAAACCTGCTTGTCCACCTCCACCTGTCACAACAAACACAAAGAGAAATACTTTTTATAAATCCAGTTCTTGTCCATTTTCCTCATGTACAAAACACACATAGTTGTCTGATTTGTAAAAAAAAAAATAATAATGTGTTGCCCCACAGCGAAATATGAAAAGCGCCTCTGATTAGCAGTAAATTTATATTCATGCATTAGTTCAGATGCAGTTTAATTTCCATCCCACAGCAATGAACCCAACATCAACTGCTGTAGAGATTCAGTGATTTTAAAAGAATAAATTGGTTTCACGTTCAGCTCTTTTTGCTGCCATCTGAAGCCGTTTTGATATGCAGGAAGCAGCAAGTTGCCGAACATCAAACACATTCCCTCCCTCATCAATCGCCAATAAGACCCGGTGAAAACAGGACCGACTGGGAGGGCATTCAGAAAATCACGCGACTTTTGTACCTCTATGATGAAGCGTTTGTCGTAGCTGCTCCCACTTTCTGAGATCAGCTCATATTTCAGTCCACGGCGCTTCTCGTTCAGCTCCATCACCGGGTTTTTCCCTCCCGCTGTCAGGATGGGACCTGGAGCTCTGGACTGCAGACAGACAGGGTGAACACGGTCAGCTGCGGGGTCTAAACTCACAATATCTCACTTACGGCTTCACAGGCGCTTCAGCAGCTTCTGATTCCAAAGTGAAGATTATTGATGAAAATCCTGCACCTCTTGATCATAAAGTGGAACACGCATGACTAAAAACACACACAACACTTTCAGACTGAGCCAGAGACACCGTCCTCCCCCCTGGGTGTTGTGTAAAAGGATTTAGGAGGCATGGGGGGTAAAGTTGACCCGCTGCATTTACACCTCTGAGAATCATAATTATAAGAAGAATGTTTGGAGAAATCGAGGTAAGGCCTTCAAACCTATGAAAACTGTACCAGCTGTCATGCACGATGGTGGCAGCATCATGCTGTGGGGCTGGTGAGTTGCACAAAGTGGATGAAATAATGTAGAAGGAAGAATAATTCCAAATTCTACACGGTTGAAACTCAGAAAAATTATCCCAGACACAGGTCTGAACTTTTTCTGATTGGACAAAACAAACTAATTTCAAGCTTATGGAAGCAACTTTTTTAAGTCGCCATAAATCAAATTTAAAATCTGTGGACAAAAAGCCGGGACCATGGCAACAAACAAACATTTATACAAACGCTACCACCTCTGCAAAAATAAATATCCAGAAATACGTCGCTTGTTGATGGATATATATATATATATATTTAAAAAAATGATTAAGAATAACTTGTTGAAAAATATATTTAAATTTTTGTTAATTTTGAAATGTAACTAGAAATGTAAATGTATGATGAGTTCTTTATTTCGTTATACATATATTATATAGATGATCATTGTTTTATATTGATTATTTGAACTGATTTTTTTTGTTTAAAAAGGGAGCAGATATGATAAGATTTTTTTCTTCTTCTGCTTCCTTTCATTTTAGATTTTTTTTTTTTCTTTCTTGTTTTTCATTATTGTGAATTGTAATTTCAATTTCTTGCTTCAAATCTAAAATTAATGAATAAATAAAATAAAAATAAAAATATTTTTACACCGTGTGGTGGAAGTGCAACTTGTTGAGG
Organism: Garcialebias charrua; assembly: GCA_038048925.1. Classification (NCBI taxonomy): domain Eukaryota; kingdom Metazoa; phylum Chordata; class Actinopteri; order Cyprinodontiformes; family Rivulidae; genus Garcialebias; species Garcialebias charrua. The sequence continues at coordinate 11,145 of JBBPBX010065316.1, read as the reverse complement.
GGCGTTTAACTAAATATGTTGAATACATGCCCAGATTAAAATAAATACACAATAAAAATAAACTTGTGCACTCTGTTCTTGTTTAAAAATCATTCCACCTCAGGAAAAAAATAGTTCAAATAAATCACCAAGACTCGAATTAACACGAGATTCATGCTTGTGATGAATGTAAACTACAACGTTACACAGCACCTGGCAGTAATGAGTTTTCTGAACACTTCAGCTGCCTTCACTGAAACTCTGACACAAAACATTTATTTAGTTCAGAACTCTGTTCCTCTCAAAAACAACTGACAATTGTTTTCATACAATACATACATATGACGATAATTTTATAAGTGCAGAGCTAAAACTGTGATCAGTTAAAGGGGACCAAAGAAGCAAAATTCACTTAACGTTTTTTTTTTACTCTACTTTGGGTATTTACTTCTTTAAAAAAACAGCCCTAGGGCCAAAGAAATGCACCCAGTGGTATATTTACTCTAAGTAGATTTATTTTTCAGGGATATAAATGTCTCGTTTTCAAATCCTGCGGCTTGTGACGTCACAAGCCGTAGGACAACCCACCCCAAACCTGAGTCCAGCCCCTCACCTAGCAACCCCTGGTTAGGCTCAACCCACTTCAGTATAAAAGACGTGACGGTTGTTTTTCCTGATTTCATCTCATCTTTTGTTTAAATGTTCTTAATTTCATGTGTACAGCACTTTGTTGCAGCTGTGGTTGTTTTAAATGGCTTTATAAATAAAGTATAATTGTTATTTTTACGTTTTAGTTCAATTTTTAGCGTATTAGCGATCGCTCCCAACGAGCAGCCGGCAGACATAAAACGAGCAGATCACCGCTGCCTGACCATGCAACGAGCGGAGCAAAGCGGGCGGGGATTGGACATGCCGGCGAAGGGACCATCTGCCGCCGGGAGCTGCTAGCTTTTGAGGACCGTGCTCCGATCAGAGGTTGCCTCATACGGATAAATTATCTGGAAACACTCGGTGAACTTTGTGTATGTGTCTGCGATCGCTCCCAAAGCGCCGCATGCAACGAGCGGAGCTAAGCGGAGCTAAGCGGGCGGAGGAGGAACGAGCTAACATTAGCCTCGGATTCGGGTGGGCTAATGCTAACAGGTGCAGCAAATGGCGGCGCGCGCATACGGCTTTCGGTAAGTTATCTTAAGCTAGCACTAGCCATTTCTAAAGTGCATGAAATGCTAACGTAAACCCTTTGGAGGGCAGTTAATGTAAACAGATTTTTGAAGGGCGTGGCCTTCAGAGCTCATTATCATAAACCGGTCGTTCTGAACGGAAGTGAGAAAAAGCAGAACTAGAAAGGGGATATTTTATTATCTAAGAAGTACTGTACAGGTAGTCCCCGACTTACGAGCGAGTTCCGTCCCTAGGGGGCGCTCGTATGTCAAAAATTCGTAAGTAGGATCACATAGTAAAAAAAAAAAATTTTTTTTTTAATTTTTTTTTTATAAATGAATACATGTACAGTACTGGACAGTCACCAAGCACTTAGCCTATCCTAACACAGTTTTTAAAGATGAAGGAGTCAGTTGAATTGTCTCCCTCCTCCCTGCAGGCTCCATAGGGAGCTTGCTCCCTTTATGTGAAAGGGAGACAATTCAACTTATTCCTTCATCTTTAAAAACTGTGTTAGGATAGGCTAAGTGCTTGGTGACTGTCCAGTACTGTACATGTATTCATTTATAAAAAATAAAAAATAAAAAAGTTAAAAAAAATAAATAAAATTATTTTTTATTTTTTAATGAGATGCATGCTCTTAAGTCCGGGACCTCGTAAGTCAGAGCGCTCGTAAGTCGGGGACTACCTGTATTTTGTGTATTAAATTGAATGAACATCTGGATAGCCCACAGACATACCATAAAAATTTATAAAACCAATATTTGGTCCCCTTTAAGTCATTGGCTGTTACAAGTTATAGATGCATGATGATTTAAATTTAGCTTTAGGATGTATATTTGTGCAGATTTCTTTGCCTAAAGTGTCTAGATAAATGACATACCGTACTTTCCGCTTTAAAAGTTGCACCGTCGTATACGTCGCATCTATTATGCGTCACCGCTGACGCGTCACGTATGTACGCGTCACCGCTGACAACCTGGAAATGTGGGCCGGTGTTTTGCCAAAAATGGATTGGCTGCGAAATGGCCACAGGAGCGTGCACAGAAGGACTTTAAAGCTTCAGTATGTAGCTTTTTTTATGAACATATTTCTTCACTCTGTCACTACCTCCTGACAGACTGATGTTAGCCAGGTAATCTCTGAAAAAAAAAAAAAATATTGTCCCCTTGCTTCTCCAGGTGGTAAATAAGCATTTCTAAAAAGAAAAGGTGACCCGCCATTTTCCAGCCAATAAAAACAGAGTTTGTAACCAGCCAATAAAAACAGAGCTTGAATTTGAATCAGCCAATAAAAACAGAGCTTGAATTTGAAATTCAACAGACCACAAGGGGGCAGAGCCACATATGGCTCTGAGGGGGAGGGATCAGAATGCTTTGCCTGTTGAAAATATTTCTAAGTGCTGCAGTTCTACAGAAACTGCATACTGAACCTTTAAACAGCTGAAAATTATAGCAAATATGTGTCTTAGCTGAACTTTTCCATAATAAATGAACGTAATTGTCAAATCAGCTGGATTTAAAAATTAGTTTTGCTACGTGCAAAACGTGCACCCGCATGGGTGGGAACACTGCATTTCTTTAAAATTTAACAAGATAAACACCTTAAAAAATACATTAGTTTGCTGACATTATAGTAAAAGTGTTTCTGAGCTGAACTTTACCTTTAAAAATTAACGTAATGTTCAAATCAGCTGGATTTAAATTGTTTTGCTTTGATGACTCTTCCAAAAGTGTGCGCGCGTGCGCTCCAAAAACCTTCATCTCTTTAAAATTTAACAAGATAAACACCTTAAAAATATATTTGTTTGCTGACATTATAGTAAAAGTGTGTCTCAGCTGAACTTTTCTTAATAAATGCACTTTGACGGTTAAAACATGGCAAAATGAAGCAGACAAAATAAATTATAAATAAATCGAATTTTAGCTCAAACATCTCCTAAAGCTAATCAGTTGTAAATGTCCATCCAGTGATTACTTTCTGTAAGTTTCATCAAAATCTGTCCTGTGGTTCTTGAGCTATTTTGCTAACAGTCAAACACTGAGGTAACAGTAGTTCAGACCTCCAGAGAGCAGGAGGCCGTGCTGCGACAGAGTGAGTCCGAGCAGAGGNTATATAAAAGAGATGGATGGATGGATAGATAGATAATCCCAGCATCCAGTAGTGTGTTCTAATTATACAGAACAAAGCACATGTGAAATAATCAGAAAAGAAGCAGAATATCTTGTGAACTCGACTACTTTGGCTGCAAACACCGACAATTTGTGTCGGCTCATAAATTCCTTTAAACATCAGAATAATCAGTAATTAACCTCAGGGAGCAGCGGAGGAGAAATCCGTCTTACGGGATGGAAACAAACACAAATTTAATTAAAAGCTGAACCAATTTAAGGATTTACTGCTTTCTTTTTACAGTTCAGATAAAAATCTGAAGTTTTAGTTTTGGCACAGATGTGTTTAATGAGGTGTCACTGTGGTCACTGATGCCAGCGCTGGTGTCTGTGTGCATCGGTTGTGTGTTTGTGTCTCACCTCCTGTGTCTCTGTGGAGGTGACCGACGTGGAGCCGGAGCTGGTGGACATCCTGTCGTTCTTGCCTTCGCCATCTGACTTCTCGTCGGCGCTCAGCGAGTCCAAGTCTCCGTCGCAGCGGAGCACGTAGCCCAAAGCCTGCAGCGCCTGAGAGCGATGACAAAAACAGAGTCAGGCACGACAAAGTTCCAGTTTTACAGGGATGGATACGATTATAGACTGGACGCCTGATTATATTTTAGAGTGGAAACAGCAAACCTGTCCATCCTGTCTGACAGGCTGGTGTAATGAAGATTGCAGAGCTCTTACGTGGAAGGCCCGAGCTTCAATCTTTGCAACACAAGACTTTTATTTCGGCTTTTTCACTTTTTTTTTAACTCGCTTGTGCTTTTAATTAGTGTGATGTCATTCAATGCTTAATCTTTTCTGTCTGATTAGAAGCCAGAAAAAGATTTAGCAGTTTTAGCCCTTAAAGGGGACCACACATTGTTTTTTTTAATTTTTATGGTATGTCTGTGTGCTATCCAGACCCCGTTCATTCAATTTAATACAAAAAATAATTCTTAGATAATAAATTATACCCTTTTTAATTCTGCCATTTCTAACTTCCGTTCTAAACGAGCTGTTTATGATAATGAGCTCTGAAGTCCACGCCCGTCAAAACTCTGTCTCCGCCCTCTGTAACTGCCAGTATCTCAAATCTGTTGTTTTAAAATTAGCCTTTTTTTATTACTCGTTTTACTTACTGTTAGTGCTAGCTTAAAAGATAACTTACTGAAAGCTGTTTGTGTGCGCCGCCATTAGCTGCTCCTATTATCATGCCCTCCCGAATCCGAGCTCTTCCTCCTCCTTCGGTAACAAACAGCCCGCGTAGCTCCTGCTAGTTGCATGCGGCGCTTTGGTCCACGGTTGCACATCCAATCCAGACAAACGCAAACTTCACAGAGTGTTTCCAGTTAATTTATCCGTATGAGGCAACCTAACCTCTGACCGGACCGGACCCACACTGTCCTCAAAAGATTTTGATGAAGTGAAAGGTATTATTAAAATAAATAAGTTGCTAATCTGAAAATATATCGATCAGTGGTGCTTGATGGTACAGACTGTCGCCCCGCGAGAGAGTGTTGTGTGTGCACAGTTTTCTGCCGGCTGCGCGTTGGGAGCGATCGCTATTACACAAAAAATTGAACTAAAACGTAAAAATAACAATTATAAAGTATTATTATGTCGATGTATATATCTAGTCTCACCCCGATTTCACCGAAACAAAAGGCTTTAAAAAAAGGGGGAAAAAAAAGATGCCGTTGACAGGATGCGAACTCCGCTCTCCTGCGTGGCGTTCAAGTGTCGTAACCGCTCAACCAAACTGACAGTTGTGCAAAAGCAGTCCTTCATCATATAAGAAACAAGTCCAAACCGCGAGAGTGTGTGTGCACAGTTTCAACGAGACAGAGTTCATTCAAACAAGGTAATAAAACATTATGGTTTTACTCAAGATGTGCTGCTGGCTGGAGCAGGGCTGAGCCCATAGCCCCCCCGGGGGCTAAATAAATGAATAAATAAATAAATGACCGCCAGGTCAGCTCCAAAACTGCTCGGCAACGGTGACGTTTTTTATACTGAAGTGGGTTGAGCCGCACCAGGGGTTGCTAGTTGAGGGGCTGGACTCAGGTTTGGTGTGGGTTGTGGCTACGGTTTGTGACGTCACAAACCGCAGGAAGTGCAATCGGAGTGTTTCTATCAAAGATAAATAAATATACTTAGAGTAAATAAACCACTGGGTGCATTTTTTTAGCACTAGGACTGTTTTTTTATGAAGTACATACCCAAAGTTCAGTAAAAAAAACATTAAAAAAGTGAATTTTGTATGTGTGGTCCCCTTTAAGAAAACTTACTAGTAAGCTAGCGGGCTAGCGTAGCGGCTACGTGCATGAACCATCTCAAAGAGGAGATGATAGAGGTGAAAACACGTTTGAAGTAAAAATAAAAATTAGCAAAAACAAGTTTGCACCCACACTTAAAAAAAGGGGGTTCAACTACTCGATTGACTTTTTTACAGACACTGATGTGCACGTGTAAAATCAGACACCACGTGCTTCAACAGCTGTTTCCAGTCAGCGTTTAACTCTCTTTGCACCTGCACCTTTTTTATTGACTTTTATATGCAAACGTGTTTATAAAATTGTTTTATTGGCATTTCATGTTGTGATAATGACGTGCAAATACACGGAACTTCACCTGATTATCTAAAGGACATTCTTGCACCATACTCATCCACCCGGTCTCTACGATCACAGAACAGTAATCTACGTCACATTCCACAAACCAAATTAAGGACCATGGGAGACCGGGCATTCTGTGTGGCTGCCCCCCGCCTATGGAACTCCCTCCCTGACTACCTGAGAGCTCCACAGTCACTGGTTGACTTTAAAAACGGCTTAAAGACTTTTCTTTTTAAGCAAGCCTATTCTGCCTCCACATGATTTTATCTTTGATCTTGGTTGATATTATTATTGATTTTACTTGATTTTATCACTTGTTTTATTTATTTATTTATTTTTAAGCAGGCCTATTCTGCCTCCACATGATTTTGTCTTTGATCTTAGTTGATATTATTATTGATTTTACTTGATTTTATCACTTGTTTTATTTAAATTTATTTTTAGCAGGCCTATTCTGCCTCCACATGATTTTGTCTTTGATCTTAGTTGATATTATTATTGATTTTACTTGATTTTATCACTTGTTTTATTTAATTTTTGCTTTTGTTGCACTGGGATTTTTATTAATGAAAAGTGCATTATAAATTGAATTCATTATTATTATTATTAAATAAGCCTGTCGTGATAAACAATAAATAAATTAATCGCATGATAAATGAAAATTATCAACCTCATTTTCATTTATCGGCTTTATCGTTTCTTCGTGTCTCTCTTTCTACTGAAGACACAAAATGACAAAAAGGTCAACTTGTTCTTCATTGACCCCTCCCTTTCTCTTTAAAATCTGTTTTAAACTATCCAAAATCGTGTTTTTGGATCGTTTAAAACAGCTAAGCTGAGAAGCTAAGCTATGTGCTAAGCTAACAGGCCAACCTCAGAGGAAACAAAAACCCTCCGTCTTGTCAAAGTTTCCAAATTCACGGTTGAAACCAGTGCCTTTGTGTAAAAAGTTGGTGTTCACAGAGAAGTTGAGAACTTGTTTACTGGTTTTTTATTTATTAATCAAAACCTTTGTGTGACAAATGCTATGCTTAAGAGCTCAAATCACACTGAGCGTCCGTCGTTTTGAACCGAAAAACAGGAACGAGACAGCCCATGTCACGTCAAGGGGCCTCCCTCCCCTTTTTCTTAAAGAGACACACTGCTCGCTCCCTCACTATCCATCCTTCGGTTCAAGCAGTCTTATACTGCCATCCGGTGGCCAAAAAAGGCACTAGACACAAAAATTAACCAAAATTTCTTCTTAAATTTGACAATAATTGCTAATTATTGCCAAATTTCAAACAATATTGTTTATCATAATAATTTCTGAGATAATTAATGGCCCAGAAAAATTTGTTATTGTGACAGGCCTACGTGCAAATGTTGCCGGGTGTCAGAATGACTGCAGAGCACAGTATAAACAGTGTTCATATCTGCTCTAGTGTATTTAAATAAACTAAACCGTAGGAGAGACCCCACCTAGAGCCTGCACTCAACTACCTGTAAAAAGCTCAATGGATGCTAACGTGTTTGAATATTTTGGGTTTTATTGGTTTGGGCCTAAACTGAGTGCTTCAACATAATGTTGCTGTAAAACCTACAATGACAACAAAAATGTATTCTACTTTAATAAATGATCATCTATAAAAACCATCAAACTTTTACATCTGTCAGTTCTGACCAAAGTGCCACCGAGCAAGGCACTCAAGCCTCAACTGCTGCAGCGTGGACGACACAAACACAGTGTACCGTAATGGGAGTATTGGTGTGAAGCTTTGTGAATAAATGTGAAGATGGAAGCAGTGAAACTACAAAGTGAAACAAACAAAAAACACATTTTTCACTCACTGATTCATGACTTCAGATGATTGTTCATCTCCGTTAACATTCAGGAGGAGAATGAATGTTCACTTTGTTGCTTCTCAGATGAGGTTTTCTTTTAATTATTTAGATAATAGATTGTGGAATACAGTACTTAAAAAATAGTCTCAGTAGATAAGTTTAGAGTGTTTGTGTGAAAATCCTTTTTAAATTCAAATTTTACATGTCAGGTTCGTTCATATAAAATAATGAGTGACCAGATCCCTGAAATACAACCCTAAAATGTCTAACATCTAAACAATAAATCTAAATCTGTTCCCTCCCGCCTGCCGTCATAAATGCATCTTGTCCTGTAAATAAATGTGCTTATTTGATATGGTTTTTACTGATTCACGCGGTGTCTTGAAGACAAAACGTGATTCATCTTTTTTTAATATCAACGCTGTAAACCCCGTGTCTTATCCTGTTTTCCTGCTTTTGACCTTCATCTGGGGACAGATTGGGCCTGGCCGCGCTATGAGTTATGAGTGTTGATAAACATATAACGTGTTGATAAACATGTCATGCTTTGTTCAGCTGCAGCTTGTTTGCACTCATTCTATCTCCTGGATGTCTGAAACTACATATTTACGTTGTACCGATGAAAATTGATGCAATGTTAATAAACCTTCTTGATTCTTGATTCTTGATTCTTACCGTAATCTTCTTTTATTTAGTCCATCATGTATTTAGCTTTAGAGAGATGTTCCCGTTTGGAATTATTAAACAAAAACTTCTCGACTTGTTAAACATTTAGGCTCCTTTTAAAACCTGTCCAGCACCTTGAGGGCGACTTGGAGCTTGGCGGTCCTTTTGGAGTTCCCATTGGACTGGTAGGTGGTTCCCTGAATCTCCACAGACATGGTGAAGACGGGAGCGTGGACTGGACCAGACTGGGACAGAAGGCGGTACTGAAGGCCCGGGTGGATCTGGTTCAGACGCATCAGAGCATTCATGGGATGGTTTGGATCAGTCATTCTCCAGTCGAGGACTAAAGAAGAAAACATGCACGCGTTAGCCAGATGTGAAGAAATCAGAGCTGCAAGAACTTGGTGCTCTCATCAGCGAAGGTGGGAGAAGATAATAAACTGCACCAGCTATGAATTACAACAAAACAACCCCTCTGCTTCTTTGTAAGAGTTCATTCAGACCTGTGATGAACTTGAGACCAGTCCAGGGTGCCCCCCACCTCTTGTGACTGCTGGATAGTGGCAACAGTGACCCCCGCGCCCCAAAGAGGAAGAAGTGTGTAAAAATAATGGATGGAGGTTCCAACATGTCGTTTAAAACAATTTGGAGCCTTCCAGTTGTGACCAGACAGCACTAAAATGCAGGACTGAATTAAATCAATGCGTGTTGAATTTTTTTTTCCTTGCAGAAATTCTTCAAAAGTGGCCTAGACCCCTTTAACCCTAACCAGTATTTTAGTAGTGTGAATACAATCTGTCCAGAGCCAAGCTGTAGGACCTCCAACTGAACTGACGTGACACCACACTAGCAGCAGAGCGGAGGACTTGAGGTAAAAAATAAATAAATAAAATGAGTGAAACAAAAAGAAAAGACGTGTTCATTGAAATCTTTCTCTATATAATTCATGTTAAGTCAGGATTATTATAATTAAAGTGAAAAACAGGTCAATGTATGGTGAGTTTTTGGTTTAACGTTTGTTCAGTGTTTGAGGACCCGCTGTGGTCGCTGCATGCTTTAAAGATGGGGTGACATCATGTTTGAACTTTTCATGAAATGGCTCAACATATATATCTTTTATCATTCAACTATGTTCGTTTTTGAAAACAAAATGATAAATTAATGAAAATTCCTTTCAAAGTGAGTTTAAAATTAAAATCTGCGTTTCTCTCTGAAAAATCCGACTACAAGCGAATGCAACATTTGTGACGTAGGGAGCAGGACCGTCAGTCTGCGTCTGCCATTAACGCATATTCATTCTCATCCAGATCACCTTTTTTTTGTATAACTTGAAAAATGCCGGTTATGTTGCATTTGGGTGTTCTAATATCATCAGTGAACAAGTGAGCCTTTTCACTTTCCCAAAAGATGTAAGACCTTCGTCAAATAGAATAAATAAAGCTGCCCCCCCTCGGACTGAGCTCCCTGCTTCCTGAACAGGTAAGTCAAGTCAAATACATACGGTGCAGACCTGAATTAGAACCTGCTGTTTCTACTCATCTAACTTCCTGCTTCCAAAACTAAAGACAAATAGCTCAAATCTTAACTTAGATTGGTAATTTTGTTGTTTTATTTCTTGTTCGCCATGAATATTTATACAAGATACAAGAGATTTTATTAACATTGCACCAATTGTCATCGATACAGCGTGATTATGTATGCACAGTCATCCAGGAGAGGGTTTTGAGTGTGTAAAGCTGCTGCCTTATCAAAACACATGACATGTCTTCACATGTTCTTCAGCGCGGCCTCTCTCATCCGTCTCCAGATGAAGGTCAAAGGTGGGAAAACAGGGAGAGAAACCATGGGGGTTACAGCGTTGATATTAAAAAAAAATGAATCACATTTTGTCTGCAAGACACCGCATGACCCAGTAAAAACCATATCATAAGCACATTGAGCACAGATACACGTTGCAAGTTGAGACTGAGGCAGGGAGGATTTGTCCATGATACATTCCGGATGCCTCCGATAACGCTCATAGAAAAGTTCTCCGGGGGAGGGGGGGGTAGCAGACAACACAACAGCAGCTATTTTTTCCACAGTAAGCACATCTCAGGAGAGATTAGAAAGCCAGCCTTTCCCAAGGCTGTTTCCAAGGGAGTCAGATAAGGATTACAAATATTTTCACATCAGGCACACATTGTATTTTCTGTGGCCTTCAGTCTGTAGGGGCGATTCTACTCCAATCCAATTCGGGACTTTTTCCACTGATCCAAGCTCTGACCTCAGATGTTGACCACAGCTGACCAGAGTCCCAATCCGAGGGTGATCTGTTCACTCTCTGGATAAGCTCGCGCTGATTTCTGATGTTGACCACAACGTCCAGAGTCCAAATCCGTGGGTGATCTGTTTCACCCTCTGGATAAGCTCACAAACAGCTGATTTCTCGAGGTCACGGCGCAGACCAGACGTCGGGTGCTCCAGGCAGTTAAGTCCTGCTGAAGTCTCCCCCTTTTGCGATAGACCAGTGCTCCACAAACGCCAAAAAAGCAAAGCGCTGCCATCATCATAATCCAATATAATCCAAGATTTCTTCACCTCCACAGAGCACACCCAGAAATCCACGGAATCCATGGCGGAATCCATGGCGTATCCTCCGTCACTCTGTGAGGGTGGAAAGGCTCTCCTTGTGCCTTCTTCTGTAGAGATCTTGTTTGTAGAATCGAATGCCCAAACCTCCAATCCATCTTAATTTGCGTTCGAGGTGCTCAGCTGTGGAG
>JBBPBX010065315.1:0-11380 GCA_038048925.1 Garcialebias charrua | reverse complement strand
TTTTTTTAGCTACTTTCAGCTGTTTTCATACAATTTCAAGTTTTTCACTACTTGTTACTTAAAAAAAAAAGAAGTACCGGTATGCGAATTTCAGCTTGTTATGCTCCGTTCAGCTTTTTTTTGTTGTTGTTGCTAGTTTCAGCTTTTTCTGCTATTTCTTCTATTTAGCTGTTTTATGCTAATTTTAGCATTTTCAGTTAATTACATAATTTTAGCACATTTCAGCTCCTTCCATTTACTTCTGGTAATTTAAACTTCTTTCTGTCTTTTTAGCTACTTTTTAGGCTATTTTTAAGCTAATTTCAGCTTCTTTTTTTGGGGTTAAATTCCCAGGTTTTGTGCTCATTTCTGCTCGTTTAAATTTAATTCAGCAAATTTGTTATTTCTGCTTTATTCTGCTCATTTAAGAAGGAGTGTGAGTTAAACAAACCAGCGAGTTACTGTATTTCTGATAGTTATCACTGACTGATCTCACTTCTTGCTGCCAGACTAAAGGATTCTTTTTCATTTCTGTGAGGCTGAACGTTTGAGTGAAAACTGAGTTTAACATCAGACATGGTATCTCGCCTTTGTTAGGCCCATTTGTGAATGATATTTGAAAAAAGAAACAAATGGGGTCAGCAGGTGTTTCAGTGTGTCTAACCACATTTTCAGAGGCGACACCAAACATTTATCATAATGAAAACAATCTCAGGTGGGATTATTACATTACTCTACTTCTTCAGGCAGCTGAGGTGAACTGGTCTGGGAAGCTCAGTCCTCTCCTCCTTCTACATGTGTGCAGTGGAGAACATCCTGTGCTCCAGCATCAACGTGTGGCATGGAGGCTGCACAGCTGCAGAAAGAAAAGCTCTACAGAGAGTGGTGAAGGCTGCACAGAAGATGTTGGAGTCAGTCTCCCCACCATCACAGACATTTACACCTCCAGATGCAGGAAGAGGGCCACCTGCATCATGAAGGACCCCACTCACCCAGCACACACACTTTTGCCCCACTCCCCTCAGGAAGGAGGTTGAGGAGCATTAAGTGTAGAACCACTAGACTGAGGAACAGCTTCTACCCTGAAACTGTTAAACTCATGAATCTCTAACCAGAAAAATCACTGTAATGCCACTTTAATTGGTGATATGTCACTTTATCTGTGCTGCTGATTATCCATGCTGCGGATTTCTTACCCATAACCTGCTATACTCATCTGCTTACAACAGACTCATGTTCAGACTGCTGTTTAATACACCGTATTGTATTACATTACTATTGTTTACCATATATCTTAGATCATTGTATACCGTCTTTTTTATTCTTCATATTTTTGATATTTTTTGGGTGTAGCTGGGACCTTGGGTACACAATTTCATTCCACCTCATGTACCACATGTGATGCGAATGACAATAAAGAACCTTGAACTTGAATCAGGTTTGTGAGTTTTTCACAAGGATGGCAATAGTTTACTGTTACACAACTTTTTGTTGTCTGTGATTTGTGCAACGCTGCCAGAGCAAGTTAAATAAGTTTAATGATCCTGTTGTTAAAGATAACTAGCCAGCAGGTTCAGTTTATTATCCTTCATCTGAAACTGAAGTCCTGCTGCTTAGACGTGTGAGATTTTAATTTTGGGGGTCAGGTTTTGGATGGTTATATAAATTACTTGATCTTTTTTTTTTTTAAACATGTTTACAAAGGAATAATGGAAAATGACCACTTCAGCTCCTCACAGTACAGTACATGTACTCTGTTTTAATTTTTCTTAGCCTCACAGATGTACTGACCTCCTGAGGACATGTGACCCTCTTTGGTCTTGGGGCTTCCTGCTGTAGCTGGTACACTAGAAGAGAAAAATGCAAGTTAGAGATTTGCTTGGTTTTCTGAGTTGTCAACAACCCAGTCGTGCTCGGCAAGAGGTAACTGCATGCATATAGAGATGTATTATCTAAAATAGGTACTGCAAAGTTCATAAGAAGGAATCAAACATGCTGTGAAGCATTAGGATTCTATTGATCACTATTGAACACCATCTTCTGAAGCATTTTCAGAGATCGTTCCAAGAGCAGTCTAGTTTCAGTGAGTTTCTTTGAAAAGCAGCTGACACGTGTGTTTTTCTCCCACACTGATAACAGCTGTGCAAAATGATTAAAACTCCCCCTTCTATCTTGTGGCTTCAGTTTTCTTGCTGTCAAACTTTGATGATTGCAGAATGCCCCTTAATAAAGCTTCTTTTTTTTCTGACAATAAAAACTGGAAAAAAAAGTTGTGAGCTCCCCACTTTCTTTGTGTTTTCCTCCCTGAAGTGTGTTTTATCATTCCTGTAGGAGACATAAAGCACTGCTGTCTCCTAACAGACTTCAGCTTCCGACGCTGCTCCGAGTGCAGACGTATCGAGGGACGACGAGAGCCATCACTTTATGGATGCAAGTCAACGAAATGTGGGAATTAGATGACAAGAGCCATATATGCTAAATCTATGTGTTTTCCATTGAGATGGTGTGTACTTGTATTTACATCCCTTCACCTTAGAACAAAGGTATCACACTTTGCACTCTGTGTGAACTCTGTATATCAGACACAGTCTACATTTGGGGGCAAATTAACTGCAAAACAGTAGCCTGGTTAAAACCAGACCCTTGTCCTTCACTTCGCTTTGTACTAGGGTCTGGCATTTCTCCCATAGACAACGATTTCTCCGGTTGATTTTTGACCGGACCAATCAGAGAACAGAAGGCGGAGTTTTGAACGACGTCGACTGACGTCGTCAGTTAAAATGGCTGCCGCCACGAAGGAATTTTCATGAAAACAAGGTAAAAAACTATTATTTCTTTGCTGAGAAAAAATATATTTCTTAGCTGACGTTATATCAGAAGTGTTCCTGAGCTTAACAGTTCCTAAATCAATTCACGAAATGGTCAAATCTGCTGGATTTAAATTGTTTCGGTTTGACATTTTCCAAACAGCCTCGGGTGCGCTACGAAAATAAATTATAAAAAATCGAATTTTATCTCAAATGTTTCATCCAGGCCAACAGTCAGTAAATTAGAGCCATATAATTACACACTGGTAGCAGAAAAAATATCCACCGAGTGGTTTCTGAGCTATTTATCTGAATAGCCTGGACCTCGCCAGGCTAAACTAACAAAACTCCGCCTTCTGTTCTCTGATTGGTCCGGTCAAAAATCGACCGGAGAAATCGTTGTCTATGGGAGAAATGCCAGACCCTAGTACAAAGCGAAGTGAAGGACAAGGGTCTGGTTTTAACCAGGCTAGCAAAACAGGGATGCTGCATAGGAATGAAAAATGAGTTCATAAACAATTTAAAAAGTAGGAATCCAAAACGTGTCAGTGTAAAAAAAAGGAGCCCAGTGAATCAACTTTAGCTGAATTCAGAAATAATTTAACACTGTTTATCTGAGGAGCCGACTGCTTTGAGTTGAACTCCATCGCAGAACTCTCATCTTGAGCAAGCATGAAGGCGACAGTGGAAAGGAAAAACTCCCTCATGAGGAAGACACCTTTAGCAGAACCAGGGTCAGGACAAGTGGCCATCTGCTTCAATTGACTGGGTTTGGTAGGAACAGATACACAATGGCAGGCTGAGAATCACATGTTAAGATAGAAATTGTATCAGATGAAAAATATTTAATTTTAGCAAATCATTTACGGAAATTAGGTCAATTTGTCCTCCACTAGTCTAAGCCTACATCATAACAAGCCAACACTAACTATAGGATTTATCAAAATGAAAGTCTTAATCCCAGTTTTAAAACTGGACAATGTGTCAGTCGCACAGACAGAAACTGGAAGTTGGTTCTACAAGAGAGGAGCCTGATAACTGAAAGATCTTCCTCACATTCTGCTTTTGGAAACTCTAGGGACTGCGAATAAGCCTGCAGTCTGAGAGTGAAGTGCTCCGTTAGGAAAATATGGCACAATAAGATCTCTAAAATAATATGGAGCTAGGGTGTTGAGGGCTTTGTAGGTTAGAAGTAAGATTTTGAATTCTGGACTTGACAGGGAGCCAATGGAGAGAAGCTAAAACTGGAGAGAGATGAACTTTAAGAGCGGCTTCTTTCACTAAATCCATCTTTTAATGCTCCCTGTCAGGAACTGAAGCCTCAGTAGTTTTTCAAAACCTGCTTTATTTCTAAACCAGTCTAAAAGAAAACAAAACTTTTAAAAACTGACAATAATCCATCAACAGTGACTTTCTCTTGCGTTTGGAAAGGTGTTGTTGAAATGGAGCAGTTGCTATGTGAACCCCTCAGTGCAGCAGATTCTCCCGGCAGGGGGAAGGGAGACTCCTGACTGTGGACTTTCATGTTTAGTCAAGCTGACTTGAGCCAACCAGCAAGACCTGGACATCATCCATGGCTGTGATGCTGACACCTCTAAAAATACCTCAGCTGAGGCTGGGAGACGTGGAAAAGAGGAGCACAATGGCAAATGAACATTTTAATTACAGGAAGTAAAATCTTTAAATAAAGAATATGTATATACAACTGGTGGGACAGCAGGCACAGTTTAGTGGATTTCTGCCCAGCTGGGCATCAAACAGACTCAGAGGAGTCGCACCGTTTCCTCCCACACGGTCAAAATGTTGTTAAACAGGGTGGTTGCTCTGAGGAGCTTCATTTAGCCGAGTCTTTTTGCAGGTGGAACATCTTATTTTCCTGAGCGCCGGTAACCTATTTTACCCAGAAAACAGAAATCTGCCGTGTTGCATTTGTGTGCGTGGGCGTGTGCGTTTGATTGTGTGTCTTTGTGTGCCTTTTTGACTCTGCAGCGTATCTAATTTTACCGTGCACAACAAGACCTAATTCTTTAAGGCATGGAAGCTGCTGTGGAGATTTGTGGGGCAAGAATAAACACAAAAAAAAGGCCAAAGTTAGGTTAAAACGCTGTTCAACGGCTCATAAAATAAGTTATTTACTCACAGTAGGACTTCCATATGGGTGGTTGATAATCATCAGGGTCTGTAAAACATAAAAAACAAGCAGGTTCAGTGGTTTTTAAAATATTCTTCCATTAAAGAGTCCTGGTTTGTTCCCCGGAGTGTAAAATATGACTCCTTTGTTGTGGTTCTGTCTGTCCTGTTTATCTCTTTGTTATAATTTTTATTTTATTTTATTTATAATAAACAAGAGTAACAATGACAAAACTCACAACATGTCAAAAAAACAAGCAATAATACAAGAATCACAACTCCTATATAATTCACTTTGATTGCAAAGGTTCAAGAAAAGACTCAATAATACTTGAAATAACCACTTCACAGAATAATAAAAAATAAAAATAAAAAAGAATTAAAGGATGAAAATAAAAGATAGAAAAAATAAAAATAACAGATAAATAAATAAAAGACAAATCAGGGGGCTAGAAACTAAAAAACTTCCATTAACTCGTATAATTTTACTGCATTTACATTCTGCATCTTTTTTAGACAGCTTTTGAAAAAAGAAATATCATTTTTTGAGAGCACTGAAAGAAAGGGAGCATTTTGCGTGTCGACATTTATGGATATAGTATTTTGTTACAATAATCAGAACTTTTACAAAAAATTCTACGTTTTTATCTTTAATGAATAAACCAAATTGAATATTTTCTAAGGAAACCAAATCCAAGTTTATTCCTCTCTGTTATAATTATGCATATGGCTTCACGCTGTGCAGCTGCCTCTTGGGACGCACCACCGAAGACACCTCCAATTATTGTTACAAAGTCAATCAATATTGAGCGCATGCCCTCTCGTCGCGTCGTCCACACTTGCCTGTAAACACGACGTCGCTGTGTAGACACAAAACACAATCACGACAATCCAGCTTAAGAGAAGTAAACACAGACGTCTTCTCCCCTGGGAAATCTGGTGGCTATAGTTGTGATTATGTGAACACTTAGCAGTGGATTACAGGACGGAGAGAGCTTTTGCTTTAGATTAATGGAGTGTTTGCCCCAGAGAAAGTCACACTTTGATGACTTATTTATTGACTTATAACGCACTGACAATATTTACCCCTCAAATGCTATAGGACGCTGTCGGGAACTAACTTCTACAACACACTGTTACTCAGATTACATGTCAGCACACATATATATGGTCTAAATCAGGGGTCTGCAACCTTTACGATCAAAAGAGCCATTTCTGCCCCTCTGTTCATTAAATTAAACGTGGCCGGAGGAGCCACAAAACCTGCTACAACTGGGATTCTCGACTGGTGGCACACACGGCACACTTTAAGTCGGTTAGAGGACAATTTTCTGACCAGCTTGTTGGGTAGGATAGTTTTTTGGCTATTTTAAAGCTGAAAATATCAAATGATTTGTTGATATCTTTAGATTTTCAGACAAAAAAAAAACGACAAGATTTTTGTAAAGAAGGAAAAATAATATGTTCTTTCCCAATAAAAAAATAAAAAAATATAACAATGAACTATGCAGGTCTAGTAAATTATTTTAATTGAGGAAAAATTAAGTATCCTGCGTCGAATAAATAAAGTTAAAGTCCGTTTTACTCCTATTAATTCTATTATTCACATATATGCAAGGAAATGACAAAAACTGCTAAAACCAGTCCTTTCTGTTGTTATAAGAACCAATAAAATTCTGTTGAAAGTTAGTTTTGGTCAAAGCTTGAAAGAGCTGCTGCAGAAGGACCAAAGAACTGCATGTGGCTCCAGGGCCGCAGGTTACAGACCCCTGCTCTAAATTATCTCCAGTTTATGCTGCCAAAAGCTCAAGGTAACATCAAGGTTCATGCTCAATAATCCAGGTAAAAAATCCAACTAAGTGAAGTCAGGTCCTCTGGATGGTTTATTTTGTTGTTGTTGCTGAAACGGTTCGTCCTTCATCCAAAGGACTTCATCAGTCCAAGGAGCCACTAACAAACTCAGTCCCATAAGAGGCTTACTTAGTGAGCCAACCAGTTTTATGGTGATAAGATGGTTTCTGGAGTCCGCCCTCTCCCCTGTCGACTCCTCTGAGACAGCCATAGCTAAAGTGTTTCAAAACATCAAGGTCCATGCTCAATAATCCAGGTTAAAAAAAATCCAACAAAGTTAACTCAGGTCATCTAGATGATTTCATTTGTTGTTGAAATGATAGTGCGCTATGTGAGTAAGCAATTTATGGGACTGAGTTTGTTGTGGCTCCTCGGACTGATGAAGTCCTTTGGATGAAGGACGAATCGTTTCAACAAAGAAAGAAACCGTTCAGAGGACCTGACTTAACTTTGTTGACTTAACATGTTTTTGTCAAACACAAAATCTTAGCCAGTGTTAGACATAATGAGCTAAAATGTGATGTAAGTCACACTCTATGAGTACAAACATCTATTTCAAGATGTGTTTGTATTCATGTCGCTTGTTATAAGATCTCAGACCGAAAAAGTCTTTTGGATAAAAGACGAAACATTTCAACAAACAAGAATCTGTCCAGAGGTACGGAAGCGTATTGCAGTCAACCATGAAAAAAAAATATTGGAGCTTATGTAGTAATCACGTGATACGTATGTAGTAATAACATGATATTATGTCAAAACGTGATACTATGTAGTAATAACGTGATACGTATGTAGTAAAAACGTGATACTATGTAGCGTGATAAGTATAGATGTGGTCATGCGCGTAGCCAGTATTTTAGGAGGGGCGGTTCCTTTAAATATATAGTAGACCTGCAAAGAGCCACATGCCTTGGTGGCACAATGGAAAGTGCGTCTGCTCTCCACCCCAACGATCCGGGTTTGAACCTGACCTGGGTTAACTTATTTTACCCTTTTTTTTTGGGATAAATAAAATAAAAAAGGAGTTTGTGTTAACCACAGGCATATTAAGTCTATGGTGTTAACCGGTTCGACATTAGCGGCGTCTCCATACCTTCTCAGAACTTGTGTTGTGCGGGAGTTGTGGTCCCGCCTACAACTCCCGCACAACACAAGTTCTGTGTTAAGAGAGGTGGAAAGAGAAAGCCCTACGTATCACGTTATTACTACATAGTATCATGTTTTTACTACATAGTATCACGTTATTACTACATACGTATCACGTTTTTACTACATAGTATCACGTTTTTACTACATAATATCACATTATTACAACATACGTATCACGTGATTACCGTATTTTTCGGAGTATAGGTCGCACCTTTTAACCATTTTTTCATGGCCTGCGACCTATACTCGGGTGCGACCTATATGTGGCTTTTTATAAAAACGCTGATTTGTAATCATTTATTTACAAAAATTAAACAGAGACACACTCTTACAATAATGTCAGCTAACAAATATATATTTTTAGGTGTTTATCCTGCTAAAATTATTCATTTATTAAAGAAAAGTTCAGCTCAGACACATATTTGCTATAATTTTTTATCAAACAATTAATTGTTTTTAAGTGTTAATCTTCTTAAAAGCCTTGCTGTGCGCTCCTGTGGAAGAGACATTTGCAGCAGAGCTAAACACGGTCCACATTTTGACGTAGGTGCGACCTATATTCAGGTGCGACCTATATATGGATTTTTCCAATTCTTTAGCAATAATTGGACAATGCGACCTATACTCCAGTGCGACCTATACTCTGAAAAATACGGTACTACATAAGCTCCAAAAAATTTTTCATGGTTGACTGCAATACGCTTCCGTAGCAGAGGTCCTAACCTAACCTCGTTAGACTTTTCTACCTGGATTATTGAGCATGCACCAGGACATATCTTTCAAGATCTTGTTCTCATGGTTTGGAAGTCTTTCTGCAAAGTTCTACTTTTTGTGGTTCTACAGATTCATTCCTTCAGCAGTTCAAAATATGCATGGTTAATAGGTTTTCCTACATTTGTTTTAGACATCTGCATATTTAATGTCAGACTGTCAGCAGATTGTATGCTGCCTCTGGCCCAGTGTGTTACTCATAATAAAGCCCACTATGACCCACATGATCCTTTGGTGTAAAAATGCCTGATAGCAATGTAATTGATAATTCTTATTTAAAAATGTTATTTAAAGGCTCAATAAGTTTAAGATGTAACAACTTTTAATGATGAAGTAGATTCAAACTACCGTATGCAAATCTATTTTATTTTTTCAAGATCCAAGTGCACAAGTTTGAATTGATCACACATTTTCTCTAATCCACGCAGCGGAGGAAGTTAGGATTTTAAAGGTATTGTGACATGATTTTGTAAATTTGAATATTTGTCAGAGCATATATATCTTATATCATTGAGCTCTGGTCGTTTTTGCATAATAAATTATAAATATATTAAATTTTTATTCTAAATTATGCTAATTTTTTTCTCTGGTACTTGCTGGGATACGCCCCTAAAATTCCGCACATTCCCGCAATACGTCATCAGTGTGACGTGACAACGGGCAGACAGCAGGGCCGAGCGCAATTCGTGGCAGTGGCAGCTGCCACCGGAAGTGCCGCGACGGGTGCCGCGACGGCTGCCACGGCAACCGGAAGTGCCGCGAAGGCTGCCACAGAGGCTGCCACAGAGGCTGCCGCGAAGGCTGCCACAGGACTGCCTTGCCTTCCACAGACCACAAGGTGCCACTAGCTACCACGGACTTTGTCAGATCATCTTCCACAGCAGTTTTGTGCAAAACTATTGCCGTTTTGTGTAAAAAAAAAAATTAATTAATTAATTAAATAAATAAATGCTTCATCTTTATTGTATGTCCTTCAAAAATGACCTTCTGACGATGATGATTATATTATTTAATAAACACAGAACAACCTGTAATAGTGCATTTAGGAAACATGTCTAAAATAGTGCTTTGTGTGTAGGATGACTAAAAAATACATATTTCTTTTTTTAAATTAAAATTACTTATTAAACACATTGGTGTGCCACAGACTGCCACCAGATGCCACAGGTGCCACCACTACTGTCACCTGCCACGTCACCTGCCACCACTACTGTCACCTGCCACGTCACCTGCCACCACTACTGTCACCTGCCACGTCACCTGCCACCACTACTGTCACCTGCCACGTCACCTGCCACCACTACTGTCACCTGCCACGTCACCTGCCACCACTACTGTCACCTGCCACGTCACCTGCCACGTCACCTGCCACGTCACTGCCACCTCTACTGTCACCTGCCACGTCACCTGCCACCACTACTGTCACCTGCCACGTCACCTGCCACCACTACTGTCACCTGCCACGTCACGTGCCACCACTACTGTCACCTGCCACGTCACGTGCCACCACTACTGTCACCTGCCACGTCACGTGCCACCACTACTGTCACCTGCCACGTCACCTGCCACCACTACTGTCACCTGCCACGTCACGTGCCACCACTACTGTCACCTGCCACGTCACCTGCCACCACTACTGTCACCTGCCACGTCACCTGCCACCACTACTGTCACCTGCCACGTCACCTGCCACCACTACTGTCACCTGCCACGTCACGTGCCACCACTACTGTCACCTGCCATGTCACCTGCCACGTCACCTGCCACCACTACTGTCACCTGCCACGTCACGTGCCACCACTACTGTCACCTGCCATGTCACCTGCCACGTCACCTGCCACCACTACTGTCACCTGCCACGTCACGTGCCACCACTACTGTCACCTGCCATGTCACCTGCCACGTCACCTGCCACCACTACTGTCACCTGCCACGTCACGTGCCACCACTACTGTCACCTGCCACGTCACCTGCCACCACTACTGTCACCTGCCACGTCACGTGCCACCACTACTGTCACCTGCCACGTCACGTGCCACCACTACTGTCACCTGCCACGTCACGTGCCACCACTACTGTCACCTGCCACGTCACGTGCCACCACTACTGTCACCTGCCACGTCACGTGCCACCACTACTGTCACCTGCCACGTCACCTGCCACCACTACTGTCACCTGCCACGTCACGTGCCACCACTACTGTCACCTGCCAACCTGCCACGTCACGTGCCACCACTACTGTCACCTGCCACGTCACCTGCCACCACTACTGTCACCTGCCACGTCACCTGCCACCACTACTGTCACCTGCCACGTCACGTGCCACCACTACTGTCACCTGCCACGTCACCTGCCACCACTACTGTCACCTGCCACGTCACCTGCCACCACTACTGTCACCTGCCACGTCACGTGCCACCACTACTGTCACCTGCCACGTCACCTGCCACCACTACTGTCACCTGCCACGTCACGTGCCACCACTACTGTCACCTGCCATGTCACCTGCCACGTCACCTGCCACCACTACTGTCACCTGCCACGTCACGTGCCACCACTACTGTCACCTGCCAACCTGCCACGTCACCTGCCACCACTACTGTCACCTGCCACGTCACCTGCCACCACTACTGTCACCTGCCACGTCACGTGCCACCACTACTGTCACCTGCCACGTCACGTGCCACCACTAC
>JBBPBX010065314.1:0-19984 GCA_038048925.1 Garcialebias charrua | reverse complement strand
GCAAAAAGTACACATTTAAGGAGTCCTGACACATTTACCAAGTCATTCACATATAAAATAAATAGCTTTGGTCCAAGTACAGAGCCTTGGGGAACTCCACATGTGATATTACAGAGGTCAGATCTTACATCATTTATTTGTACAAATTGTTTCCTATCTTTCAAGTAGCTAGATACCCACTGTAATGCTGGTCCTCTAATACCATATTTGTTCAGTTTTTCAAGGAGAATGGTGTGATCATTCAGTGTTTCCCCTACCATTATACAAGCGGGGTGCGCCACCCCGTCAACAGAACTGAGCACCCCGCCTACCAGACCAAACTTGACCCCCCACCCACCCACCCAGCACTGGCATAGCACTAAGCTAGCAGCACAAAATACAGGCTCTCTAGCTAAAAAGCTAAAGGGAGCGCTCACGTTGCCTCTCCCCTCGTGCTGAATGCCCCCTGCCCCTACAAGCTGCACTCAGACGTGTCCGTCCCCCGTCAACAAAAATCATGGATGAGATGAGCACTCCGCCATGGCAAGTTAACTAGGGGAAACACTGATCAATAGTATCAAATGCTTTTTTTAAATCAACAAAAATACTGATACAATATTGTTTTTGATCGACAGCAGTAGTTATTTGTTCCATTAATTCCATGAGAGCCATTGATGTAGAGTTTTTTGCTCTAAACCCATACTGACTGTTGCTTAGAATATTTTGTTTATCTATAAATTGATCTAGTCTGTTCACAAATAGTTTTTCAAGAATTTTTGAAAACTGTGGTAACAAGGATATAGGTCTATAATTGTTGAACACACATTTATCACCATTTTTAAAAAGAGGAACTACCTTAGCTACTTTCATATTATCTGGAAATATTCCTGTTGAAAATGATAAATTACATATGTATGTAAACGGCTCAATAACATGGCTCATTATGTCCTTTACAAACATCATATCCATGTCCACCCAGTCTTTTGATCTCTTGTCTGTAAGATTTTTTACTACATTCATTATTTCCTCTTTGTTAGTTCCATTTAGAAAAATACTATTTGCACAACCTGTAATTGAATGGATCACATTATTGTCTACCTTTGGTATTTTAGCTGCAAGGCTTGATCCAACATTCACAAAATATTGATCAATATTGATTATATGATTTTACTATTCAATGATACACAATTTTTACTATTTAAACATCTGCCCCTGGTGTTTCCTCATTAATGAAATTGTTTTCTTCAAGTTCTTAAGTGTGGAGGGTGGAATGTGACAAAATTAAATAGATAAATACATAATATTTTAATCTATATATAAATATATTTGAACTAACTTAATGTACAAAGTATACTGTATTGTATTAGAGTTAGAAAATTTAGAAAAAGTTATTCATTTTGTTCTGTTACTTGAAGATTATTATTGTTTGAACCAATTGTTTGAAAAAAGAGGCAGATATAATAAGATTTTTTTTCTTCTTTCTGCTTCCTTTAATTTTATATTTTGTATACTTATAATTTATGGGATTTTTTTTGGTATTGTATTTTAAAATGAATAAATTTTATAAATAAAAAATATATATTTTAATATAATTATTCAATGCATCATTATATCATTAAATATATCATTAAATTATTAAATACACAAATATTTAATTAAATGTCCCATGAAATAAATAAATGCAGCTTTTAAATAATGACATTAAATTTTCTAATATCATTTTCAAGTTTTTTATTTAAAACTATGTTTAATATATATTTTATGATGCGATAATATAATAATGTTAATTTATTCAATTTGTACTGCACTTTACATTTTACAATGTCAAAGTTTGATGTATCGAATAATTAAATTATACATTTAATTGTTATGTATTTATTAATTTAATTTGTCACATTCCACCCTCCATACTAACCACTGTACCATAGTGCCACAATGATGTGGAGATATGCTATGGAAAGAATACCAATTACAGGTAGTCCCTGAGTTACGAGCGCTCTTACCTACGAGGTTCCGGACTTACGAGCTGGCGGACAAGCAGTAAATTTGTAAAGAACATACAAAAAATACAGCACTTATACGTGTTTTTAGATGAAAGTGTGTTAGCTAACCGTTTGGAAACAAGTTTCTGAGCATGTTTATGAACTAGTATGAACATTTGTGATGAAAAACGAGTGTTCGTAGTAGCGCTAGCATAAATTTTCTGACTTACGACCAAAAATCCGGACTTACGAGAACACGTGTTTCGTGTTCCGACGTACGAATTTTCGTCTTACGAGCGACTCGTAGGAACGGAACTCGCTCGTAAGTTGGGGACTACCTGTATTCAGCCACTCAAACGTTATTTATAAAGTATTTTTATGCAGTAAAATACAAATGCTTTATAGTAAGAAAAAGTAAAACATTTCAAAGTGTAACAAAAACAAAACAGCAATAAACACACAGTGAGAAGGTCACTGGTTTGCTGCACCCGTCCACCCGCAGGTGGAGTTTACATGTTGGCCCTGTTCATGCATGGGCTTTTCCAGGTACTTTGGATTCCTCCCACAGATCAAAAACATGCATGTTAGATTCATTGCTAACCAGTGGTGTCAGAAACATTTAATAATAATAATAATAATGTCTATTCCTGTCATCTGCATATGTTCCCATACACAGACGAAATTCGTCTCTGCATTTAACCCAACCACCTACCAGGTGGTGCAGTGAGCAGCCCGAAACCGCCCGGGGAGCTGGAGAAATAGGTGTGCACTCATAGACACCCCAAGCTGGGTAGTGGCCGGGGCGCGAACCCGCGAATTCGGATCCGTAGTCAAAAGCCCTGCCACTAGACCATCTTGGCTCCTTGTAATGTGGGGGGGGGACACCCTGGTGGGGGGGTTTGGGGGTCCATCGAAAATTTGATGCCATGCATTCTGGTGTATTTTAACAGGTTGTTAAACATGTTTCTTTCCATATGCTAACACTTGATTCAATAATTATTTTAGAGAGCTCGGCACAAAGAGTAGTTTGACCAACAGCTCTCCTTGTGTGCATGGAGCATGCCCCCCCCCCGCCCCCCACAATACACTCACCTCGGTCGACAACTGCTAATACTAACGTAATGCTAAGCTAGCTGTGTGCAACATCTACGCGCTAGTTAAGATGCTACAGACGTAGCGCTCCGCTTCTCTCACGTATCCTAAACCCCCCACCGCCCCCAACCCTGGTCAACAACGGCTGGCACTAACATAGCGCTAAGCTAGCGCGTAACACAGTGGTGTCTCCCCCTCCTCCCCGTGTGGTCATCCTGACAACCTATGTGACCGAGAAGAAACACTGCGTAACGTGATGGTGGTGCTTAGAGGAGAGCTAGCTTAGCATTAGCAACACGTGCTCCGGCGTAGCTTGGAAAAGAGCAAAAGAACGTTGATTCTCACTGGTACATTACTTAGAAAACCATACAATGCCAGGTCTCCACGGCGCTAAGTCTAATACAGTATTCATACATGAATATGTATGGAGCAACAACACCACCAGCCTGATCAAGAAAGGTCATCAGAGACTCTACTTCCTCAGACGGCTGAGACGAGCTGGTCTGAGCAGCCCAGTCCTCACCTCCTTCTACAGGTGTGCAGTGGAGAGCATCCTGTGCTCCAGCATCAACGTGTGGCATGGAGGCTGCACAGTTGCAGAGAGGAAAGCTCTACAGAGAGTGGTGAAGGCTGCACAGAAGTCTGTTGGAGTCAGTCTCCCCACCATCACAGACATTTACACCTCCAGATGCAGGAAAAGAGCCACCTGCATCATGAAAGACCTCACTCACCCAGCACACTCACTCTTTGCCCCACTCCCCTCAGGACGGAGGTTGAGGAGCATCAAATGTAGAACCACTAGACTGAGGAACAGCTTCTACCCTGAGGCTGTTAGACTCATGAATAAATAAATAATAAGAATAATCACTGCAAAATATCACATCATGCTGATGCTGATCTGTTTTCTTGTTGCTGTGTTCATCTGTGACCATCTGCTCATACAGACTCATGTTCGTGCTGCTGTTTATAATGATGTTTTTCTACTACATTAGGGCTTAGTGTATTACTAGTTGATGTTTTTCTTAGTTAATTCTAGATGTTATTACTGTTTTTCTCTTGCATTTGTTGTTGGATGTAACTGGGACCCCGTGTACATAATCTCGTTTTCATCACATGTACCACATGCGGTGCAAATGACAATAAAGACTCTCTGACTCTGACTCTGATATTATATTTCAGAGTCAGAGTCAGAGAGAATTTATTGTCATTTGCACCGCATGTAGTACATGTGTTGAAAACGAGATTATGTACACAGGGTCCCAGTTACATCCAACAACAAATGCAAGAGAAAAACAATAATAACATCTAGGATTAACTAAGAGAGACATCAGCTAGTAATACACTAAGCCCTAATGTAGTAGAAAAACATCATTATAAACAGCAGCACGAACATGAGCAGATGGTCACAGATGAACGCAGCAACAAGAAACAGATCAGCATCAGCATGATGTGACATTTTGCAGTGTTTATTCTTATTATTTATTTATTCATGAGTCTGACAGCCTCAGGGTAGAAGCTGTTCCTCAGTCTAGTGGTTCTACATTTGATGCTCCTCAACCTCCGTCCCGAGGGGAGTGGTGCAAAGAGTGAGTGTGCTGGGTGAGTGAGGTCTTTCATGATGCAGGTGGCTCTTTTTCTGCATCTGGAGGTGTAAATGTCTGTGATGGTGGGGAGACTGACTCCCACAGACTTCTGTGCAGCCTTCACCTCTCTTTGTAGAGCTTTCCTCTCTGCAATTCACCACTCATTACGGAGGTTGAGCAGGGCAGCTAACGTGTACACACGGTCCAGCTACACACTGCTGACTTCTACGATGAGTCATGACATATCAAATAAAGGAGGCACCCTCATGTGGCTTTGGGCAGGTACTACAACCGCAGTTTACATACCGACTGTTACACTACAGTGTGGTGAGTTGTTGTGGGTAACCAGGAAAACCTGGAGTGGACTTATATTTCGTGGTAAATGGGGTGGGGTGTCCAAATGAATATTTTTTTTAATATATTTTCACATATAATTGTTGCAACGCCTTTGCTGCTGACTTTAAATTGTCTCTAGGTGTGAGTGAGAGAGTGAATTGTTGTTTGTCTCGTTTGTCTCTCTGTGTCCCTGTGGTGCACTGGAGACCTGTCCAGGGTGCCCCCCGCCCATGCGACTGCCTGGAACAGACACCAGCTGCCCGTGTTCCAGAGAGGGAAAACCGGTAAAGACATTACGGACCGCCACCTCTCCAGGCTCTCTTCCACCTGCTCTTTACTCTCACTGCAGATCACAGTGTCTCTGCAGTCTAATGAAGTACTGATAAAAATAAAAATAAAGAAGGTATTTACTGGTTTGCTGTGATGTGAAACTCCACATTTATCAAGTAGATCATTTTTCTTCCTTTTAATTAGTATATTTGATTAAATACATTTCTGCCGAGTACTTTACACAACAAAACACTTGTTTGTAGCTCTGAGACTAGTCGTGCGCAGCGCTTCCTCCTGATGTTTTTGCATAAATGGTTTGAGCTCGTTCAGGTGCACCGCTTGTCTCTAAACAAGAGTGCAGGGAAAAAAAGAAAAGATTCCTGCAGTCCCAACCAACAGAGGGGAAGCTGTGCAGGGAGGTGAGGAGGTCACTGCATCAGGTTGAGATCTGATAAGCACCTCGCAGCTCGCTCCCATGACGAGGCTTCCTCTGGAGTCCCGTCTGCGGCCGGCCGCAGTGATTACAGCTCAGTTTGTCCTCTGGTCACTCTCTGTCCCCCCGATGGTTGTCTCAGACACACCACTTCCTCCATCCATTGCTCTGTCTGCCTCGCCATGTGTGTGTGTGTGCATCTATGTAAACCAGCCATGCAGCTTTTTCCGGGGGCTGTTCTGTGAGGAAAGGTTATCAAAACACAACAGAGCCCTGAGAACTGTAAACACACTCATAAGAACAAATCTGGCGGCCATTTTCCCTTCCTGCTGTTCAGCCATCTTTGCAGTGAGCAGCCGTTCAGCTTGTCCTGCGCTCTGAAAACTGTTAGCAAGAGTCCTACATGCACAAAACACAAAGTTTTCACCGAACAAAAGTATCATTTCATAAACGTTTTAAGAAATAGAAGGAAAAATCAGCAAAGATCTGAACGACATCTTTTGCATTTCAGGATTTTAGCTAATTTGAGAATCCATTCATTGGATCCAAAATGCTATTTTATGTCCTAAAACGTGATATTTGGTATTTCTTACAGATTCATCTAAACAAATCAGAGCTATGTGTCACTCAGAGGCAGGTTGTTGGTAACAAAGTGCATGAAGATCAAGTTGAAAGCTGATTCTTTGATCTGTGTCAGAACAGCTTTGGTTCATCCTTTGAGTTTAGGAGCCTTCAGAATGACTCAGAGGTCAAAGGTCAGTGGCTTGAATAAACAAATATTTCTAAAATGGTTAACACTTTACGGAGCTCCCGAGGGGACATGGGGAAAATGTCGCTCCTCAGAGGGACAGACTGAGAGCAGGTGCTGCATCTGCTCAAAGGAGGAAGTCACAGATGAATCCATGGAGCATGAATGTGAAATATACAACGTGAAATGAATGTTACCACTGCAGCACACACTGGATATCCTTATATTTAAGGCTGATTTCAAAATTCAATTCAGTTTATTTATATAGCGTCAAGTCACAAACTCCTGCATGAACCTCAAATACGGGTGTCTAACATTGTTGCTGTTGTCTGTGAGGAACGCAAAAGGTTTTGCGTGCGCACGCAAATGTTTTGCATGTGCAAAAGTTTGCGTGCGTTTGCGGTTTTGCGTGCGCACGCAAATGTTTGCGTTGGTACGCAAAACTACTGCGTGCGCACGCAAATAAAAAATTTTTCCCCATGTCCTCTTGGGGGCTCCGTACCATAACACTTGGACTGAAAATAGGTGCAAAAACAAAAATGGTTAAAAAAAAAACTATATACCATTTTCTTCCGCTTATCCGGGGTTGGGTCGCGGGGGTAGCAGCCTAAGTAGGGAGGCCCAGACTTCCCTCTCCCCAGCCACTTGGAGCAGCTCCTCTGGGGGAATCCCAAGGCGTTCCCAGGCCAGCCGAGAAACATAGTCCCTCCAGCGTGTCCTGGGTCTTCCTCTGGGTCTCCTCCCGGTGGGACATGCCCGGAACACCTCACCAGGGAGGCGTCCAGGAGGCATCCTAACCAGATGCCCGAGCCACCTCAACTGGCTCCTCTCGATGTGGAGAAGCAGCGGCTCTACTCCGAGTCCCTCCCGGATGACTGAGCTTCTCACCCTATCTCTAAGGGAGAGTCCAGACACCCTGCGGAGAAAACTCATTTCAGCCGCTTGTATCCGAGATCTCGTTCTTTCGGTCACAACCCAAAGCTCATGACCATAGATGAGGGTGGGAACGTAGATCGATCGGTAAATTGAGAGCTTTGCCTTTCGACTCAGCTCTCTCTTCACCACGACAGACCGGTACAGCGCCCGCTTCACTGCGGACGCTGCACCTATCCGCCTATCGATCTCACGCTCCAGTTTTCCCTCATTCGTGAACAAGACCCCGAGATACTTAAACTCCTCCACTTGGGGCAGGACCTCCTCCCCGACCCGGAGAGGGCATGCTACCCTTTTCCGGCTCAAGACCATGGCCTCGGATTTGGAGGAACTGATCCTCATCCCGGCCGCATCACACTCGGCTGCAAACCGCTCCAGCGAAAGCTGTAGATCACGACCTGATGAAGCCAATAGGACCACATCATCTGCAAAAAACAGAGAAGTGATTCTAAGGCCACCAAAACGGATCCTCTCAACACCTTGGCTGCGCCTAGAAATTCTGTCCATAAAAGTTATGAACAGAATCGGTGACAAAGGGCAACCTTGGCGGAGTCCAACTCTCACTGGAAACGAGCCTGACTTACTGCCGGCAATGCGGACCAAGCTCTGACACCGGTCGTACAGGGACCTAACAGCCCATATCAATGGGCCTGGTACCCCATACTCCCGGAGTACCCCCCACAGAACCCCCCGAGGGACGCGGTCGAATGCCTTCTCCAAGTCCACAAAGCACATGTAAACTGGTTGGGCAAACTCCCACGCACCCTCCAGGACCCTGCTGAGGGTGTAGAGCTGGTCCAGTGTTCCACGACCAGGACGAAAACCACACTGCTCCTCCTGAATCCGAGGTTCGACTATCCGACGGACCCTCCTCTCCAGAACCCCTGAATAGACCTTACCAGGGAGGCTTAAGAGTGTGATCCCCCTATAGTTGGAACACACCCTACGGTCCCCCTTTTTGAATAGGGGAACCACCACCCCAGTCTGCCAATCCAAGGGAACTGCCCCCGATGTCCACGCGATATTGCAGAGTCGCGTAAGCCAACACAACCCCACAACATCCAGAGCCCTAAGGAACTCAGGGCGAATCTCATCCACCCCCGGAGCCCTGCCACCGCGGAGCTTTTTAACCACCTCGGTGACCTCAGCACCAGAGATTGGAGAGCCCGACCCAAAGTCCCCAGGCTCCGCTTCCTCAGTGGAAGACGTGCCAGTAGGATTGAGGAGGTCTTCGAAGTATTCCGCCCACCGACTCACAACATCCCGAGTTGAGGTCAACAGCACGCCATCCCCACCATAAATGGTGTTGGTCGCGTACCGCTTTCCCCCCCTGAGACGCCGGATGGTGGACCAGAATCGCCTCGAAGCCGTACGGAAGTCATTCTCCATGGCCTCTCCGAACTCCTCCCACGCCCGAGTTTTTGCCTCAGCAACCACCCGAGCCGCATGCCGCTTGGACTGTCGGTACCTATCTGCTGCTTCCGGGGTCCCACAGGCCAAAAAGGCCCAATAGGACTCCTTCTTCAGCCTGACAGCATCCCTCACCGCCGGTGTCCACCACCGGGTTCGAGGGTTGCCACCACGACAGGCACCAACAACCTTGCGGCCACAACTCTGATAAGCTGCCTCGACAATAGAGGCGCGGAACATGGCCCACTCGGACTCAATGTCCCCCGCCTCCCTCGGAACGTGTTCAAAGCTCTCCCGGAGGTGGGAGTTAAAGCTCCGTCTGACATCATCTTTTAACTTTCCATAAAATGGCACAACATATATATATATATATATATTAAGATTGANAGTGTGAAGTAATATTAGCTGAAGCCACTAAACGTCACTCGGCTGCATGGTGTTTAAATCTTTGACAGACTGCAAATCATTTGTGGCTTTTTGTGCCAGAGTTTTACATGTAAAGGAATTACCAAGTTATGGTATATACTTATTTGTATTCTGGATTAGCTAGTACTACATAAGAATGTTTGCTCCAACTATGTAAAACTCACTTCTCTACAGTATAGCTCTTTATGTGTTCCCTAAGGTTCACTAGCTGTGTAACAAGTTGACTCTTAAAGTTAATCACTGGTAGAGGTACATCCAATAGAAATATATATTGTTTATATATCTATATTGTTTAAATATCTAAGTTTTTTTGTCCTATAGTTAATAAGATATTTTGTTAACAGACAAGTGGAGCTGATTCTAATAGTTTTTGGTAATGTTTTAAACAAAACTCTTCACTGATTTGTTAGTGCTCAGAGCAGGTGTTGGACATAACTCTCAGCTACCACCACAATAACTTTTAGCTCAAAATCTGTGAAACTGACTGAGTCAGAGCTATTTATGCGTTTGATGAAATTGGTTAGCTGTGGCAACCATCTTTAATTGAGTTGACCCCAAACGTTAAACATTTATAGATGTACATCCAGGTGCAACATTTGAACAGTTTCATTAAAATCGGTCCAGAGGTTCACAAGATATTTTGCTAACAGACAGATGTAGTTCACTAGTTTCCTCACACAATCAGCTAGAGCTCAGTCTCCATTGGGGTTGACTCTCAGCTACCACAATGTTTTTTTTTTAACACAATATCAATAAAACTGAATAAGTTTTAGCCATCTTTGTGTTTTTTTATGGTAGCCATCTTGAATGGAGCTAACTCCAAGAGTTTATCAGTTGTAGCGGTGCGGCCATGAATTTATTTCTGAGAGTCTCAATACATTTTGAACAAGGATTTATGCTACACGTGCACACTCTCATGCAAGCAAAACCAGGATATATTTATATATCACACACTTTGGCCTCCTGAGAACTTCACATTATTTCAAGTTCTTATATACCGTACTTTTCGGCATATAAGTCACAGTTTTTTTAAACTAATTTGCATGTCCTGCGACTTATACGGCGAAGCGACATATTTATGGATTTTTCCAAATCATTGCCAATAATTGGACAAAGCAACTTATACAGCGGTGCGACTTATAGGCCGAAAAGTACGGTACCAAGTTTGGGTTGCTTCAATTTTTAAAACGCCCACTGATCATGATGTGAAGTTAAGAGTAACTGTGTAAATTCCTCTTGCGCTGAACATGCATCAGAGTTCTCAGCTACACCTACCTTTACTTGTGTTTTTGTTCACGTCACGCCTGCAGTAAATCAGGAGCACACGTCCACTCTCACATGATGCTTATTCTGTTTTATTGCACTGTTACCATGTTGCAAAGAAATACAAAATAGAACCCACAGAAACAATTAGCCCACATTAAAAAGAAGAAGCGTTTTGGTTGTAGGTGGATTGCCCCACACATCCATGAATGCCCTGATCCCGACAGGACTACAGGAACTTAAACGCGTCAAATAAAACCCAATATAAAACCCATGAAGTCAGCACGTACACGTATGAAGACATCTGTTATCTTTATATCTATAGCTCGTACCCTTTCCGCTATGAAACCAGACATTCAAGTATTTCTATCATTGCACAGGCACTAGATTTTTCCTACTGTATATATTAACTTTCAGCCCAGCGACTGAATGATTGACACCAACAGTTGTCGTCTGTTGGAGAGGAATGAAATATACATCCTTGAAAATAACGCTGTCCACAACAGCAACATCTTGGACATCAAATACATTATAAAGAAATAAAAATTAAAATAAGTAGTGTCACATTCTGGCTTTTGGAGCCAGAAATTTAACCTTAGGTTTGTAGCAGTGAAAAAAAAAGATTATTATTGTAAACAAAGGTAGAAATTCATTGGCCAGTTTTTTTTATTTGTTTTTACACGTTGGAATGAGCTCATATTATGTTTGCGCATGCTCAGTGCGCCCTCTTGTGGAATAAAGAAGTACACCCACGTGGGTGAACAGTTTCGTGTGTGCTGTAACAGAATATTGTGATGAGCACTGGTTTTAAACAATAAATACAAATTGTAATAAATACTCTCATGTTCTTTCAAGGACATCTGCCGGTTTAGGGAATAAAAATAAAAAATTAAATTAAATTATCCAGGAGTAAACCTGCACTCCGATCAAAAATCTCCATCAAGAATAACTAAACGGCTTGAAAGAAAGAACATTTAAAAACAAACTATGCAACAGGACTTTTTTTTTTGTTTGTTTTCAGGGAAAAACAAAACACAATTTCGATCCAACTCTGTCTTCTTGCATTAGTTCTGGAGACTCGGTACCAGGCCCTCAGAATTCACTGAATCCAACAGAAGGGTCCTTGCACCCACAAGTGTCTCCTGCAAAGACTTGAACTCTTAGTTGCTGCTGCAAGTTGGCTTTTGTTCGGGTCGTCGGTTGTGATGCTATCCATACGTCGTGGCCGGGGTCGGATATTTTTAAGGTGACAAGCGGTGGTTCAGTTCTGTCCAGTCTCCTGCACAGTTGGGTCAAAGTCCCGTCCTAACCAGCAGGCCTTCATTCCAGCTACAGTGTCGATCACCTCAGGCAGGGGGTGTGGGGGTGGGGAAGCTCGTCCTCAGATGAAATTCAGCACAGATCGCGTGTGCACCACAAAGACCGGATTCAATCACTCCAGAGTCCTGTCTCCAGAGAGTCAGCCCAATCAGGCCACTCGCACCCCCTGGCTACCTCTGTCCGGGGCTAATGTGGGCGTGGTCTGGTCCTCGGTTCTCCTGGAGGTCGTCCTCCACCACGTAACTGTAACCCTCCTTTTCTACGCACTCGGACAGAACATTTAGCACCTGGACACA
Organism: Garcialebias charrua; assembly: GCA_038048925.1. NCBI lineage: Eukaryota > Metazoa > Chordata > Actinopteri > Cyprinodontiformes > Rivulidae > Garcialebias > Garcialebias charrua. The sequence goes on along the minus strand of JBBPBX010065314.1, from coordinate 7,913 downwards.
GAAAGACAAGACAAGTCACATTAAGTGTTTGTTTTCTGTTAAGCCTGTTCAGACCGTTGGTTTTCTGAAACCAGTTTGGATTAGGGGTGCAGGAAAAAAAAAAAAATCGATTTTTTTAAAGAATCTAGATTCTTAGTCCTGGCGATTCAGAATTTATTCTAAAAGCCCCAAAATCAAATTTTTTTTTACATTAAAACCCAAAAGATAAAGAAAATAACACCATATCTCATTGTATATGAAAGAATACATCAAATGAAAGGTGGCAGAAAGAAGAATAAATCTTATTTTATCTGCCCCCTTTTTTTTCAAAAACAAAACAAGTTCAAACAATCAATTCAAACAATAATCATCTATGAGCTGGTGAAGATTCTCAGTCGTCCAGGACATGATGAATTGAAAAAGCCCCCTGGATAGGGGTCGAAACGTCTTTTGCAACAAATAAAGTCCAGTTGATCTTGTATTGAACGCCTTTTTGAATCTTCTATAAGTAACAGAGCAAAAATAATAACTTTTCACAATCTACAAATATCTAGAACATTAAACACTTAACTGAAAGTTTTAGTATTTTGTTAACAATTTAGTTTTGATCATTTTTTAAAACATAATCACAGAGTTTACATCTTTAACATAATTTCCCAAACCATTCCACAATTCAACTCCCTGTATTGAAATAAACCGTCCCTTCAAACTAGTTCTATACCTTGGCTTTGCAAAAATTTCAGTTCCCTTTAGACTGTAGCAGCTTTCGCTCTCTTAACAAAGTACATTTGAAGGTAGTGTATTCTTATGAGCCCTATACATTACTAACAAAATATTATAGTCCACCAAATCATAAAACTTCAGTACTTTGAGTTGTTTAAATAATTTTAATACTTTCCTGTATTATTTGTTCCTATTTTTGGTATAAATATCAAACGATGCAAAAAATTTGATACAATAAGGAACCTAAAATTATTGTTTTAAATAAATGTTCTATTTGTTTACATTGTTGTTTAATGTTTTCAGTTTAAAATTATTGTTTTAAATAAATGTTCCATTTGTTTACATTGTTGTTTATTCTTTTCAGCTTGTCAGTTACAAAACTGAAACTAAATTTATGACCATTTTAATAGAAAAATCGTTTCTGAATCAAAAATCGTTTCTGAATCGAAAAATCGATTTTGAATCTAATCGTGACACCAAAAATCGGAATCGAATCGATTCTACAGATACTGAGAGATTCGCACCCCTAGTTTGGATCTCTTCTGATTCATTTGAAGAGAAGCAAAATCGCACGTGTACAACTTCAACAACATCAGATTGAGAATGAACATCTTCTGAGTCATGTGAACTCTGGAAAAAGAAGGACTGATACTGAAAGATCAGCAAGTACGACTAGAAGTAACAAAACATCACTGAAGATGATGCTTTATACAGGGGGGGCCCAAACTTTTCCCTGAGAGGGCCAACTTTAAAATCTATCAGAGAGCTGTGGGCCAAATGCAATAATACATGAAATGGTTTAAGTAAAGTCCATTTATTTATTATACAATTATTTAACTTTCCATTCTGTATAAAGAACATTACATAACAGGCTGCTTTGGCGGGGGTGAGGGGGTCTGGGGGTCCTCCCCTAGAGAATTTTGAGTAAAGTAGATGCCATTTCCTGTATTGTGGTGTATTTTACAAAGGTTTATCACAGTAGATTAATATGAAACAAAACATGTAAACTCTGTTATTACTGAAATCTCTGACTGCAAAGCGTTTGTAATGCAACACGGCTGCAGCGCTGCAGGTAAGGGGGCGTTCACTTCAGGACAAATTGAGCTCGCTGATTGGTCAGTTGCTGACATGCCTGCTGGATTGATTGACAGGTGGCAGAACTCGCGATACCAGTTCATATTTATAATTTACTTTTAAACGCTTTATGTGTGATTTGTAAGTGTCTTAAGTGCAGGATCATTTCGCAAACAACAGTAACAATGTGAAGAAATGAATTCACGCCTGTAATGGGGAATGGGTCTTTGAGAGTATCTCTCATTGGTCATTATGGTTAGACTTCTGGTCACATGATGACAGAGTGGGTGTAGTTATAGTTGCACATTTGGTACATGGGATTTCCTGAGGCAAGCACTCTGTGAAACAAAAAACACCCCCCAGGAGGGGTGCGTAGCGGGCAGCCATGAGCGCCCAGCTCTGTCAAAGGAAAATGTTATTCAGTGGCAGGAAGCTGCCGAGGGATGGTGGGAGTCTGTTAAAACAAAATATAAGAATATAAATCATTAAAATGATTACAAAAATACACAAATTAGCTATGCTACTACTGTGTAATCCGTATAGTGCCATTATGGTAGTCAGGCCGACTAACATTAAAGTCGATGGGTGGGATCAATGAGTGCAAACACATTGATTCGCCAAAGGAAATTTTACTATAGTAATGAGGACAGCTTAGCGGGCCAACTCAAATGGCTTGGTGGGCCAAATTTGGCCCGCGGGCCCCACTTTGGGCACCCCTGCTTTAATTAAAAGACAGCTTCTCTAAAATGTGGTGATTTAAAAAATGCTTTAAAAATATAACAAGTGAATTCTCTTGAAGTAAATGGTGAAACGAGTGGCTCAGCGATGTTCCCAGTTGCCGAAGGATTTTGAAGAGTTAATGTTTGTAGATTTTCTGATGAGTGTTTTTCTGGAAACGGGGAATGTAACCTTTAGACCAGGGGTCTGCAACCTACGACCCTGGGGCCACATGTGGCTCTTCAGGCCCTCGAAACTTTGACCAAAACTTAATGAAATTTAATGGCATTGCTTTTTATACCCACAACAGAAAAGGCTAGTTTTGGTAGTTTTATTGTTATTATTATTATTTTTCTCTATAACTACTAGTAAGATAAGAAGTTTATTGATCCCAAAGGAAATTGTTAAAATAGTAAGTAACTTGTATGTTTCTTTCAGCTGCTCCCTTGTTCAGGGGTCACCACTTGCATGAAAGATTTGGCCATTTGATTTACGCCAGATGCCCTCCCTGACAACCCGGGTTTGAACCCGCAACCTCAGGATTGCAAGATGGGGGCACTGGCGTGGCCACCAAGCTACCTCAGCCCCACCCAATACTTATTTATTATTCCTAACATAGGCCTGCAGAGTTCAGTGTTTTAATTTTTATCAAAATCTGTATAAACTTTTATTTTTTTTATATGATATGGTCTTTTTTTGTCTTCAAATGTAAAATTATCAATAAATGTTAAAATTCATGATATAAATTTAGTTTTATAATGTCGCCCCCACTGCCCAAAAAAGCCCCCTTCCAACAAACTCAGTGCCCCATGGGCCATCAGTTGATCATCACAGCTGTGGCAGGTTGAATGAAGGATATTTGATCAAAAAGGCCCTGCTTTAGACAAACTGAAATATTTAAAACCTTTTGTTTACCTTCATGGTGTTGGTGCAAAAGATTCAGGTGGTTAGAAGTAACTCTGAATAAAAAGTGTGATGGATCCTGGTGAGCAGAGAGAGCAATGGACCCCCTGGCTCCAACAGTGTTGGAGCCAGGGGGTGGCCAGTGGTGGCCCTGGCCACCAGAGATTAATCTTTGACCACCCCAGTCATTTAAGGAAACTATAATTTTAAGCAATATGAAAAGTAGAAGCATAGTTTCCTCAAGTGAAGGGGATGGAAGGGTTAAAGCGTCACTGACATGATTTTTTTCACTATGCATAAAATTGCTCAAAATATATATATTTTATCATTTAAATATGTTCGTTTTTGTAAACAAAACGATAAATCAATTTAATTTTGCTTTAAAAGTGATTTTAAACTTCACGCCACGTTTATTCATGGGAAATCCGATTACACGCGAATGCAACATCTGTGACGTAAAATCGGGCAGAGGCAGTCTGCGTGTGTCTGGAGCAACAAAGCTACACCCCTCGGAGCCCCGCCTCGCTCCACCTGAAGGTAAGTCTCATACGGCTGCAGACCTAAATTAGATCCTGCTGTTTCTTGTTCCATCACCCAAACTATTTTCGGCTTCCCAAACTGAAGACAAATAACTCAAATCTTAACATAGATTTCTAAATTCGTCGGGTTATAAATTGTCCGCTATTAAAGAGACGTAGTCCTCTGCCCGATTTTACATCACAGATGTTGCATTCGCGTGTAATCGGATTTCCCATGAATAAACATGGCGCCAAGTTTAAAATCACCTTTAAAGCAACATTAAAGTGATTTATCATTTTGTTTGCAAAAACGAACATATTTAAATGAAAAAAGATATATATTTTGAGCAATTTTATGCATAGTAAAAAAATCATGTCAGCCACACTTTAAATATACACAGTAAAAAAAAAAAATTCCGTTAAAAAACGGAAATGGTCCTGGTAATTTTCTGCCAGTACATTCTCCGTTTTTTTACAGATATTTCCGTAAACCCTAAAACGGATTTTTCCTGTAATTTAACAGTTTTTTTAATGTATAATTTACATACATTTCTGTTAATCTAGGGTGCCAGGTAAATGGAGTCCTCTTTTGCGCTTCTTCTCAAAGGTTCTTGTTCCCAGGGTGCTTTGCGCAAAAACATAATAATGGAGAAACCCCTGTAAAAAATGATAACGGAAAATTCCTTCACACTTCCACAGTACATTTACCTGATTTTTTACGGATTTTTTTTTTTTTACAGTGTATATGGTGGTGGACATGTTGCATTTTAATGTGGCACCGCTATTTTTGGTAGTGACTTGTTTCACGCTCAGATGCAGCTACACAGCAAAATGACAAGTTGCTTGTTTTTCAAGTCCGGACGGACAGAGAGTACTTCCAATTCCAAAAGAGAGTGCGTTTATCCATTACCTGCTTCTTCCTCTTTGGGTCACGGGGGTCACTGTGCTAGGGACAATTTAGAGTAACCAATCAGACTAACATGCATGTTTTTGGTCTGTGAGAGGAAACTGGAGTACCTGGAGAAAACCCACGCATGCACAGAGAGAACATGCAAACTCCACCCAGAAAGATCCCCAGCCAGGATTTGAACCGGCAACCTTCTCGTTGAGAGGCAACAGCTCTACCAACTTATCCACCTCATGTTTAAATCACTTTTGAATCATCTTTAATAAAGCGCCTGACTAGCATCAGCGAGGATGAAACACTGACCAGGCGCAGGCGTCTGTCCATGGCGTCCAGGTGTGGCTGGATGAGGACGGGTGTGAGTCGGTCCCGCTCCATGGACTCAGCCATGAGCACAGACAGCTTGTACTCTTCTTTGGCCAGCAGCTGCAGGCGCAGGTGGGTGGACTTCCTCACTCTGCTCACAAAGAGTAAATAGATAAAAAATAACAATGTGTTGTCTAATGCAGAATGCCTGTATTTGCAGTCAGGTGGTCAAAACTCATAGAAAGATGATAAATTGTAATGGTTAGGGTCAAATTCATAACCTTTAGTAGCCTCATTGTATCTTTAGGGTTGTGTAATGATCAGAACCTTCCACATCTGAAAGACTTTACCTGCAGCACTGAGTGAGAGGTACCAGGATGGAAATCTCATCATGAGAGTACTTCCCAAAGCTGAAAAACAGAAGGATATTTGTAGTTTTTATTTTTAGCTTCTTTTTTTATTTTATTTAGCATTATGCTCATAAAAACAAACTGTTGTGGTCTTTAAAGTTTGTTTTACAGTAATAGTGTGAATGTTCATAAACTATTGGGATCCATTTTTCTTCCGTCCGTTTTTCAGCATCTTTCTCGTTCCACAATTTTTGTGCTATTTCAACAAATCCTCCATGGAAACATTCAGCTCTTTCAGGAGAAGGGTGCTATGGCTTTTGGTATTGGTGCAACTTTAGCTTTTTGAAACGTTTAGCCTTTTCTGCCATTTTGTTTCTCCTAGAAATTTAACTCATTTTACATTCTACAAATCTTTAAATCTGTTTACAACAATTTACTGCTCCTTTCACGTTTTGTTCTTTCAGCTTCCTTGTGCAAAAAAAAATAAATAAATAAAAATCCAGCTGTTTTTTCAGCTCTTTTGTGCTCCTTTCAGATTCATTCGGTTAACTACAACATTTTTGTGCTTCTTCTAACTTCCTTTTGCCAATTTCAGCTTGTTATGCTCCTTTCAGCTGATTTATGCAAGTTTCAGCCTTTAGCTGTTAGGCAAATTTTTGCCTTTTCAGCTAAATCCACAGTTTTTACTTAATTTCAGCTCTTTCAGCTTTCCTCTGGTAGTTTAAGCTTCTTTCTGCCTTTTCAACTACTGTTCAGCAATTTTTTTGTGCTAATTTCAGCCTTTTTTAGATAATTTTCTATTTCTATGTGAATTTCTGCATATTCAAACCTAATTTAGCAAATATGTGTTCTTTCTGCTTTCTTCTGCTAATTTAAACTTGTTATTCCATTTCAGCTACATTTCAGCATGTTTTTAAGCCCAATTTCAGCTGTTTTTCAGCAAGTTCTTCTGCATTTTTGCAGGAGATTCAATTTCTCTAGTTTCCATTGTTCTTCCCAGGCTGAATGATTATATAGCACACATTTAACTGATTTTTAAAAACAAGAATCAGGTGAGAATTAGAATTAGCTTCTGCTCTAAAACGGACACCTTCAAGCTCGATGGACAAGCCAGATGCCTTCTGGGAACTTTTTTGTTCAGAGGAGGTGAAGTTTGAGCTTTAGGTCACAGTGATAAGACGTATGTTTGTGTTATGTGCCAGGGCACATTATTATTTTAAGCCCCAATATGTTTTATTTATGTTGGTTGCCAACCTGGCTGCACTGCTAAATACACCTTTTTTACAGCCTGATTTAGATCAGCCTTGATTGGTGCACTCTATTGAGCCTGCCTATAAATAGGCTGGGTGTGGAGGTTTGTGCTTCTCCGCCCACCCCTCGCCACTTGGTTGTCACTCCTGAGGGAGTGGTGTGTTGAGCAGGTGCATGCTCGTGTGGAGCTCTAGTAAACCTAGGAGCTTGTGTGTTGGTTTGCCCATGGAGGGCTCAGTAGTTTGTGCTGAGCACTGACTGTTTGACACTGTTTTTGACACTGTTTTTAAATAGGTTTTGACCTTGTGAGATCGGTAGTCCTGTTTTCGTCTTAATGTTACCTTAGCTGTGTGTTTAAACAGGTAGTTTGATGCTGGGAGGGGCTTCGACGGCCCTATATGGGTTGGCCCCCTGTTGGTGTCGTTTTGTTCTTTTTGGCCGGTTCACCAGGTCCAACTTTTATTTGCACTTTGTTTTTGTTAGGGACACGAGGGAAACTGAAGGTGAACTCCTGTTTTTTTAGCTGTCTTTCTCCCCAGAAAGGAGCTGGTTGCATGAAATATGCCCGCAGCCTCCAGGAGTTAAACAAAAATAAAACTTTTTAAAACCTTCTTCTTGTCTTGTGTCCTATCAATATGCTATGTTCCTTGTGGACGTAACAACGAGGAGTAAACGTGAGACTGAACTCTTACAAACTGTACCAACTGTCAAGCACGGTGGTGGTAGCATCATTCTGTGGAATTGGCATGTTGCAAAAAGCCAAAGTGGATGGAAAAATTAGAAATAAACGACTACGGTACTTCAATGTCACCTCAGACTGCAGCTGTAGAGTTAAACACTGGACACAAGAAGCTGATCCCAAACACAGAACTGGTTCCACAGTGGAACGTAAAGCCTCCGCTCAAAGCCCCGCCCTCAACACCGTTAAAAGTTTGTGGACTGTGCCTAAAAGCCGTATCCTGACGGAACTTTACTTTTTTTGCCAAGAAGGAAAGTCAAATATCCAGAACTTGTTGGTGGAAACAAAAAGCCTATACCCTCTGCCATTGTCCAGATGGATGATGAAGGTCTCGTTTCCAAACTTTTCAAATGTCTCGTAGTGGTGCCGATCCATGTTTCCTGTGAGCAAATACAGACGAAAAATATCAACAGAGAAAAGTACTCAAAACACACGCTGCTGTAAAAAAA
>JBBPBX010065313.1:8725-19984 GCA_038048925.1 Garcialebias charrua | reverse complement strand
CCTCCCGGTGGGACATGCCCGGAACACCTCACCAGGGAGGCGTCCAGGAGGCATCCTAACCAGATGCCCGAGCCACCTCAACTGGCTCCTCTCGATGTGGAGAAGCAGTGGCTCTACTCCGAGTCCCTCCCGGATGACTGAGCTTCTCACCCTATCTCTAAGGGAGAGTCCAGACACCCTGCGGAGAAAACTCATTTCAGCCGCTTGTATCCGAGATCTCGTTCTTTCGGTCACAACCCAAAGCTCATGACCATAGATGAGGGTGGGAACGTAGATCGATCGGTAAATTGAGAGCTTTGCCTTTCGACTCAGCTCTCTCTTCACCACGACAGACCGGTACAGCACCCGCTTCACTGCGGATGCTGCACCTATCCGCCTATCGATCTCACGCTCCAGTTTTCCCTCATTCGTGAACAAGACCCCGAGATACTTAAACTCCTCCACTTGGGGCAGGACCTCCTCCCCGACCCGGAGAGGGCATGCTACCCTTTTCCGGCTCAAGACCATGGCCTCGGATTTGGAGGAACTGATCCTCATCCCGGCCGCATCACACTCGGCTGCAAACCGCTCCAGCGAAAGCTGTAGATCACGATCTGATGAAGCCAATAGGACCACATCATCTGCAAAAAACAGAGAAGCGATTCTAAGGCCACCAAAACGGATCCTCTCAACACCTTGGCTGCGCCTAGAAATTCTGTCCATAAAAGTTATGAACAGAATCGGTGACAAAGGGCAACCTTGGCGGAGTCCAACTCTCACTGGAAACGAGCCTGACTTACTGCCGGCAATGCGGACCAAGCTCTGACACCGGTCGTACAGGGACCTAACAGCCCATATCAATGGGCCTGGTACCCCATACTCCCGGAGTACCCCCCACACGGTCGAATGCCTTCTCCAAGTCCACAAAGCACATGTAAACTGGTTGGGCAAACTCCCACGTACCCTCCAGGACCCTGCTGAGGGTGTAGAGCTGGTCCAGTGTTCCACGACCAGGACGAAAACCACACTGCTCCTCCTGAATCCGAGGTTCGACTATCCGACGGACCCTCCTCTCCAGAACCCCTGAATAGACCTTACCAGGGAGGCTTAAGAGTGTGATCCCCCTATAGTTGGAACACACTCTACGGTCCCCCTTTTTGAATAGGGAACCACCACCCCAGTCTGCCAATCCAAGGGAACTGCCCCCGATGTCCACGCGATATTGCAGAGTCGCGTAAGCCAACACAACCCCACAACATCCAGAGCCCTAAGGAACTCAGGGCGAATCTCATCCACCCCCGGAGCCCTGCCACCGCGGAGCTTTTTAACCACCTCGGTGACCTCAGCACCAGAGATTGGAGAGCCCGACCCAAAGTCCCCAGGCTCCGCTTCCTCAGTGGAAGACGTGCCAGTAGGATTGAGGAGGTCTTCGAAGTATTCCGCCCACCGACTCACAACATCCCGAGTTGAGGTCAACAGCACGCCATCCCCACCATAAATGGTGTTGGTCGCGTACCGCTTTCCCCCCCTGAGACGCCGGATGGTGGACCAGAATCGCCTCGAAGCCGTACGGAAGTCATTCTCCATGGCCTCTCCGAACTCCTCCCACGCCCGAGTTTTTGCCTCAGCAACCACCCGAGCCGCATGCCGCTTGGACTGTCGGTACCTATCTGCTGCTTCCGGGGTCCCACAGGCCAAAAAGGCCCAATAGGACTCCTTCTTCAGCATGACAGCATCCCTCACCGCCGGTGTCCACCACCGGGTTCGAGGGTTGCCACCACGACAGGCACCAACAACCTTGCGGCCACAACTCTGATAAGCTGCCTCGACAATAGAGGCGCGGAACATGGCCCACTCGGGCTCAATGTCCCCCGCCTCCCTCGGAACGTGTTCAAAGCTCTCCCGGAGGTGGGAGTTAAAGCTCCGTCTTACGGGAGACTCTGCCAGACGTTCCCAGCAGACCCTCACAATACGTTTGGGTCTGCCAGGTCTGACCGGCATCCTCCCCCACCATCGGAGCCAACTCACCACCAGGTAGTGGTCAGTTGACAGCTCCGCCCCTCTCTTCACCCGAGTGTCCAGGACATGCGGCCGCAGATCAGATGAGACAACAACAAAGTCGATCATCGAACTGCGACCTAGGGTGTCCTGGTGCCAAGAGCACATATGTACACCCTTATGCCTGAACATGGTGTTCGTTATGGACAATCCATGACGAGCACAGAAGTCCAACAACAAAACACCACTCGGGTTCAGATCAGGGGGGCCGTTCCTCCCAACCACACCCCTCCAGGTCTCACTGTCATTGCCCACGTGAGCGTTGAAGTCCCCCAGCAGAACAAGGGAGTCCCCAGGAGGCGCACTCTCCAATACCCCCTCCAAGGACTCCAAAAAGGGTGGGTAATCTGCGCTGCCGTTTGGCGCATAGGCACAAACAACAGTCAGAGCCCGTCCCCCCACACGTAGGCGAAGGGAGGCTACCCTCTCGTTCACCGGGGTGAACCCCAACGTACAGGCACCAAGATGGGGGGCAACAAGTATGCCCACTCCTGCTCGGCGCCTCTCACCAGGGGCAACTCCAGAGTAGAAGAGTGTCCAACCCCTCTCAAGGAAACTGGTTCCAGAGCCAGAGCCATGCGTTGAGGTGAGTCCGACTATTTCTAGCCGGAACCTCTCAACCTCACACACTAGCTCAGGCTCCTTCCCCACCAGAGAGGTGACATTCCATGTCCCAATGGCCAGCTTCTGTAGCCGAGGATCAGACCGCCAGGGTCCCCGCCCTCGGCCACCACCCATCCCACATTGCACCCGACCCCTTTGGCCCCTCCCATAGGTGGTGAGCCCATGGGAAGGGGGACCCACGTCTCCTCTTCGGGCTGTGCCCGGCCGAGCTCCATGGGTGAAAGCCCGGCCACCAGGCGCTCGCCAACGTGCCCCACCTCCGGGCCTGGCTCCAGAGTGGGGCCCCGGTGACCCGCGTCCGGGCGAGGGAACATTTTGTCCATTTATTTTACTCATCATAAGGGGTCTTCGGGCTGCACTTTGTCTGGTCCCTCACCTAGGACCTGTCTGCCTTGGGTGACCCTACTAGGGGCATGAAGCCCCTGACAGCATAGCTCCTAGGATCATTGGGACACTCAAACCCCTCCACCACGGTAAGGTGGCAGCCCAGGGAGGCCTAATTTAAATAAATAAATAAAAAATAAATAAAATATACTGAGGGGCGAGGCCATGGCAACATTTAAAAACAGAACCTTAAAATTGATCCGGAAACGAACTGGGAGCCAATGTAGTGGTTCTAAAACTGGGTTGATTCTCTCGTCTCTGGAACCAGTTAAAAGGCGAGCAGCAGCGTTCTGAATCAGCTGAAGTCGAGTCAGTAATGACTGGTTCAGACCCACGTAAAGTACATTGCTGCTTTTCTAAAGAGTTGTGATAAAAGCGTGGATTAAAATCTAATTGATCCTGTGAAATGATGCTTTGACCATGGCCAGTTGTTGCAAGTGATAAAAGCTGGATAACCTTTACCGCATGGAATGGCTTCTCCTGGATATCTGTGGTAAATTGAATTGCCTTGTTGTTGTTTTTTCAAATTGTTGGCGGTAGTTTGAGATCTTCAGCATAATGTCTGAAATGTGAAGACTGAAGCAGCTCAAAGTCAAAGTCAACTTTATTGTCAGAACTGCAATATGTACAGGACATACACAGGATTGAAATTGCGTTTCTCTCAGTCCCTCGGTGCAACAGTAACTAAGATCAAAGATAGAATCATGTGGAGGTAGAGTAGGCTTGCTTAAAAAGAAAGGTCTTTAAGCCTTTTTTAAAGTCAACCAGTGACTGTGGAGCTCTCAGATAGCCAGGGAGGGAGTTCCAGAGGCGGGGGGCAGCCACACTGAATGTCCAGTCTCCCATGGTCCTTAATTTAATTAAGAGCTATCACTTCTTGAGGATAACTCTGCGTACAGATCACTGCCTTTTTTTTTCCGAAAACATTAAAGATCTCACATGAAGCGCTCATAATATATGTGAAGGATGACCCTCATCTACTAGCACACCAAATTTGAATTCAATTTCCTTAAAATTAACTGAGTTATAGCTATGTTTGTGTGTACGAAATATGATTAGCTGTGGCAGCCATCTTGGATTGGGTTGACTCCAAATGTTAATCAGTTGTTCATGTACACCCGACGATTAATCTTTGAAAGTTTTATTAAAATCCAGCCAGTAGTGAATGAGATATTTTGCTAACAGACACAATATAACTTGCCTCTCATGGTGGCAGGTGAAAAGTATAAGAAAAGTTGCATCCGTCTACTTTTCTTCTCAGTCTGTCTCCACCTCAGATGCCGCTGCAGAAGTTGCTATTTTCAGCCACGCTCACTCAGAACCCGGAGAAGCTGCAGCAGCTGGGCCTCCACCAGCCCCGGCTCTTCAGCTCCGTCCACAGCTCCTCCAACAACGCTGCAACGGACCCCTCCCAGAAACAAGACCGCTTTGTCTTCCCCAAAGGCCTCACGGTAAAGAGACATTTAACCAGTCAAGTGGAAGTGGAGAAATGATGTTGTGATTAATGAAGACGAGTACTTTTATGTATTCAGGAGTATTATATTTCCTGTACGATGGACAAGAAGCCTCTCCTCATCCTTCACTTCATCCTGTACATGAAGCTCTACCCCCTCCTCTGCTTCACCAACTCCAGAGAGACGGCACACAGGTCGGACGCAGGTTTTTATCACGTCACTGACGTTTTCACAGAAGCTGCTGCTGTCTTCCTTTAGCTGTGTGAACTTTACCTCTCCCAGACTGCACCGGTTGGTGAATCTCTTCGGTGGAGTCCAGTCAGCCGAGTTCTCCTCCAGACTCTCAACCGGTGAGAGGAAGAAGACCCTGAAGAGCTTTGAACAAGGAAAGATCCAGCTGTGAGTCTCAGCGTGCAACATTTGGGTTGTCAACTCGAGTTATTTAATAATGACTTTTATGTCGTAAATTAAACAAGTTATGAAGCACTTTCCTGTAGAACATGAATATTAGTTCTCACTTTGTCCCATAGGTTGATCAGCACTGATGCAGCTACCAGAGGCATCGATGTCAGCGGGGTCAAATGTGTTGTGAATTACGACGCTCCGCAGTACGTCAGGACGTACATTCACAGGTGAGCAGCTCCGTTTTCTAAAGGTTCATTGTGACTCTTCATATCGTTTCTGTTCTTTTCCCGAAGACGAGTTTATTCACGTCCCGCTCCCCTCAAGCAGAATGTTGTGGAGCATTAAGTGCAGAACCACTAGACTGAGGAACAGCTTCTACCCTGAAGCTGTTACTCATAAATCTCTCATCGGGATTATCACTAAAAGAAAAAAAAATCACTGTAATGCCAGTTTGATTGGTGCTATGTGCTGCTGATTATCCATGCTGCTGATTATTTCGTGCTGCTGTCTTCATTCGTACTCATCTACTCACAGAGACTCATGTTTGTGCTGCTGTTGTTCAGCGTGTTGTTTTGCACTATTAGTGTTCAGCACATGTCTTGGTTTATGTCTTAGATCCTTATTACTGTTTCTTTGTTGGATGTAACTGGGACCCTATGTACACAGTTTCATTCCACCTCATGTACCACATGTGTTGCAAATGATAATTAAACCTACTTGAACTTGAGGTGATGCTGATTTGTCCGTTTTTTGGCCATACAGGATCGGAAGGACTGCAAGAGCAGGAAAGACAGGACTGGCCTTCACTTTACTGCTCGGAGTACAGGTGCAGTATTCAACCTAGTGTGATGCACTGCCTCGAAAAAGAAAAAAATATTTAATTGTCGTCTGGACCTGTTTCCTTAAGGGAGAAACGTTTTGTCTTTCACCTGAAAGACTTCATCAGTCTGCGGCCTGCCAACCCAGATCTGTCCCATAAACATACCTGCAAACTACCCGAGTCGCTTTTTGGCAAAATTCGCCACTTTCAAACTAAAATATGTAATTTACGTGAATCAAGCCGATTTGAAGATGTTTTTTTGTTTTTTTTTCGGGGGTGTGGGGAGGGGTCAGAGACGTGGAGGATGGCATCATCTCTCTTTAGGAAACAGTGTTCCTCCTCTGTCTCTTGGCTTAGCAGGGTGAGGGCACTAATCTCTTGGAGGGGTTTTGTCGATGGTGGTGGGGGGAGACACCTCCGTGTTGCACGCTGGCTTACCGCTATGTAGTGATGGCAGTTGTTGACCGAGGGGGGGGTTAGTAATAGGATGCATGACAGAAACGGAGCACTACGTCTGCAGCATCTTAGCTAGCGAGTCAGTATTGCACGTGGCTAGCTTAGTGCTACATTAAAATGTAAGAAATGAGTGTTTGCTGTTAGCTAAATGCTCTGCTATCTTTGGTGTCTCTGGTTGGCTTGCTGCTGTTGTTGCTTGTTTCTTTTTTGGTTGACGCCATCGTTCCTATGTATGATCTCATTAAATGTGGCAGCACGATGGCTCAGTGGTTAGCACTGTTGCCTCACAGCAAGAAAGTCCTGGGTTCAATCCCCACTTGGACCCAGGGTCTTTCTATGTGGAGTTTGCATGTTCTTCTCGTGCATGCGTCGGTTTTCTCCGGGTGCTCCGGTTTCCTCCCACAGATCAAAAACATGCATGTTAGGCTGCCTTCAGGCCCAGGCCTCCCTTTCAAAAGAGATCTGTGATCTCAGTGGGATTTACCTGGTTAAATAAAGGTTAACAAAATACCGGTAAATAAAAAATAAATTAGGATGTGTTGTAAATGTCTTTTTTACCTGCAGCATTATCGTCTTCCCCCCCAATTTTCTTCTTGGAGCACACCAGAATGCTTAATGGTAATTTACTGTACATGTTTAAAAAAAAAAAAAGATTTATTTTTTTTAATCACAATCTTTCCCCCCGTGGGTGGGGGAACTAGGTTTGTCACCTTTTTCATCCCTTCTGAGTTTGCAGGTATGCATAAATAAAAAGCTGTTTACGTGGACATAAGTAACTGGATTACCGGTAAATGCCCCATTCGGATTATTGTTGATTCAGCTTGATCCCAAAGAATTTGTGATCAGAATGAGACGGGTGGTTTATGCCGATTCATAATTAAACGGTGTGCATGTAAACATTTAATCTGCTCATTTTTTTTCAGGTTGTGAAAAACTGACCTGACTGCGCATGTGCGACCTATGTCTACCTCACGTATTTCTGACTGGCTAATGCTAATAATATTAGCGTAGGGGGAGTGGTGGCGCAGTGGTCAGAGACGGTGGGCCTGTGATTGGAAGATCGCCGGTTCAAGCCCCGGTACCGACATCAAAAAATGTGGGTGGAAAAAGGTGAAACACCCACATCTGCCTCCACCCTCATTCGCCCCACCCTGGGCCCCTGAGCAAGGCCCTTAACCCCCACCATCTGCTCCCTAAACAGCTCTCTTGAAAATGAGTTCTCGTGGCTCAATGAGACTACCTGGATAAATAAAGCGTAAATGAAAAAAAAAATCTGGAGAAGCCAATCTGGTCAGTGAGCGACACAACATTTCTACTAGAAACTTTGAAAGAGCTCAAAATGATCTGTATTAGCTGTAGCTCAGTCAGGGAGTGTAGTAACGTCTCCACCATCGTTAATACCTGTTGCAGGTCCATTTTGGGTGCTCAGCTTTGTTTATGCTCATCACGGAAGTAGAACTTCTTCTTCTGTGTTTTTTAAAGGAAACTTTACCACTCTGCGCATGTCAGTACTTCTATTCAGAATAAAAGCCTGCTGCATGTAAACACTCATCGTGAACAGATTGTGCCTATGTAAACGATACATTTGGATTATTTTATCCAAATACATTTCAGTCTGGTCAAATAATTTTGCGCATGTAAACATATGAGGGCTATTTATGGGGCAGATCTGTGCTGGCAGACGAGACTGGTGAAGTCTTTTGGATGAAAGGTGAAATGTTTCTCCCTTAAAGAAGCTGGTCCAGATGACCAGATGATTTTACCTTTTTGTGATTCATCTACCTGGACCGAGCTTACAAAACCTTTTTTGATGCACTGCCTCGAAAAAATATTCACGACCAATAAACTTTTCTACATTTTCCAACTTTCAAGTATTTTACCGGGGTTTCATGTGATAGACCAACACAGAAATGGTTTATTATAAATGTGGAAATTGAAGAAAAAATAATTTAAACAAAAGTGTACAATAAAAGTCTGAAAGTGCATGTGTATTCAACCCCCTTTACCTGAACTAAATCCACTGTAACCAACCTTCAGATGAGTAGCTTGTGTTTACGTATGTGCTATGTGATGGCATCATTGTAAGTTCCCATACAATGACAACATTAGTTCTCTGCATTTAACCCATCCTACCTGGGGTACACCCAGGTGGAGCAGTAGTGTAAAATGCTTCAATAATTATTGATCAAACAGCATCATGAAGACCAAGGAACACACCACTGATCAGGGATAAAGTTGTTGAACTGTTTAAAGCATGGTTAGGTGTAAAACAATATCCAGTGATGTGAAAACTTTTTCAGCGCACTAAAAGAGGAACATGTCATAAGGGGAAGGGGTGTATCATAATATACGATTTAAATATATATGATGTGATGCAAGCTATGATTTGATTCAGTACACTGTATATGAAATATATAACTATATTTGATGCACTATAGTAAGATGCAATATGATGTAGTACAAACATTTGTGTTCATCACCTCACTTAGGAAAATAATTTCCTTCAAATGGTGGCGGAAGCAGGAAGCTCTGGGATCCAAAGGCAAGTGGTTCAACCAGTGGCCCTAAAGGGTATGGAAGCCCGGTATGAACAAATCCTGCAAGAGCTGGCTCGTGTTATTAAGGTATCGCCCCTAATCCCTTTTGTCCTTTTTAAATTCTAGTTTGAATTAAAAAACTGAACTGCTCTTTCTTTTTGCAGGATGAGAAACCCAGACGATGACGCAGCGCTCGTCGATCCATTTGATTTGTTTATGCTAAATTTGACTTTTTGTATTTTTGCTGTTAAATAAAACACAAACTTCATTTGGAACAGTAGTTTGTGCTTGTTTACAGAGACATCAAATGTGAAGGCAAGTGGAAATTGTTAGCTTTGTTCCATTTGACATCAGTTTGAAAATGATACGACTGGATTGGATTTATTTGACAATACTGGAGCGGCCATCTTGTAAAATAATCACGTTTGTGCTTTACTGGGCGCAAGTGACGCCAACAAACTAATGTGAAAACATTCACTTGCATAAACATTTATGTATTTTTATAGACAAGTTGAAAAGGTTAATTACACCATATACGTTTGTGTTTACAGTTAAATATGAGCTACTCATAGCTGACCTGCTTCCTAATGTTGAAATGAGAAAATCACCACCTTTTACTAAATAGTTTGGAGCACTTTAATATCCATATTTAAATTTGAACACAGTATAACTTGCTGTGTGTACAGCGTCAGTCAGTTGAGCCTTCAGAACTCAGTTGATGTGTCTTTATTTAGTCACTCTCTCTTTACAAATGATTTTCATGTTTACAGTGTAGCACACGTTGCCGTGCCGTCAGTCCCATCTGGAAGTCTTCCTCTTCGTGTATCGCTCTCCTTCGCTGTCGATGGCCTCATAAAGCTGCTGGTCATTTTCTTTCATTGCATGCATGTAGCCCAGATAACCCACACTCAAAGTGATGGCCACCAGTCCAAACGCCATCACCGTCTTGTTCTGCAAAACAACACCACTCAGTTAAAAGTTACTAAATGAAGAATACTAAGATTTCCATCAATGTTTCACAGTAGTTTCCTTCCAGATGAAGCAGTTGCCACATCTAACGCAAGTTTAAAGTCCACTTTGTTGTTAAACTAGTGTGGAAATGTCAAAAACGATGGTCTCTCTGTGTCTGTAACGGTTTGGACTAAAATGATGAGGTGAAACCATAAAGTTAAACAAGATAACTAGAGAGCGTGCTCCCTGTGGAGGAGCAAAGATGCAGCTCACAGCCAATAAAGCAAATATTTGATCAACTGTAAGACCTGTGTCGCAAATTATTTGTAATTTTTTTTACAATAAATTAATAGAATTAATGTTAATTTCATTCAACAATCATGAACCATTCATATATAAGGGTATTCTTTATAATGATCTAAACTAGATCTGAAGTCGGTCGACACAACTCATAAATTACATATACTGTACTGTAATCATCTTCTCTTCTCAAGTCAGGATTGGTGTAAAGGAAACCTAAAAATGTAGCATGGTTCAGCATAGTGCTGCACATGTACGGGTATGCCACAGAAACTATTTGCCAAATCAATAATAACAGTTATTACATCGGAGTTATAGTCTAAATTAAGAAGTTACATTAGTGGCTTCAATATGGTCAATTAATTCACATTGAGGTAAATGAGATCAAGTCTGCTGACTTGTGAAATTAGTTTTTCTCTTTGCCAGGTACAACGTTGGTGGACACAGCTTTGTGGCATTTTTACATGGACTAGTTTATATATTAATGCTGTATAATCATTAATATTGGCTCCCGTCCCTCCAATGAATCCCGTCACGTGACCAACTTGACCATGAAACTAAAACATCAAGACACGTCTTTAAAGAGAAGGCTAATGGAAAATAGTGACGAAATTGTTAATGATAAGTTTGATTTAAAAGACTATGTTATATATAAAGTTTATATACAGTCGTTGCTACTCCATTCATACAATTATCTAGTCTTTTGTTAGTATCTCACAGGTTTGACAAAGAGTTCAGGGTTGACAGCGTGGTGGTCTGCGCCCCCCTCAGCCCGGGGGCTCTGAAGCCTTTCTCTCCGGGACTCTCCTTCCCTTCTCCGGTTTCTTTAATCGACATGTCCCGTCGAAAAAACACAGAACACTTTTGTAGAAAGGTAAGGTATTAGAAGCTCTAAGAGTAACGACTAATCATTTTACAACTCTGCTAGCTAACCTAGTTAGCCTAAATGTTGTTGTGGACGTCTTCTTCGTCGTTTTTTTCCCTGCTGCTATACATATATACATACACATATATATATACACATATATATACATATATACAGGTGTATGTGTGTGTGTATGTGTGTAAATAAATGTAAATAAATAACTTTTAAACTGTATTTGTGAGTTCAACTCGCATGCAAATCACGTTTTGTCCAGACTCCCAAGATTTGATATGTGGCTTTGGCTTTTTCCGCACGCAGGTTATTGTCACACAGAGGGTTTATTTTTATTTTTTGTCAGCTATTTTTTATTTATTAAAAAATATATATATATTACACGCGGAAATGATGATTGATTATATATATATA
>JBBPBX010065312.1:0-19984 GCA_038048925.1 Garcialebias charrua | reverse complement strand
ACTCACCTGCTGCCTGTCAACCTCCTGTGTCATCTGGACTGTCCTGGATCCTCTTCTGTGCTCCCCTTCAAAATATGCTCATCCAAGTTGCCTCTCACTACTTCTTGGTTTCTTTCCGAGCCGTGGGTCTGCTGCTAGTGGCTAGCTCCATGCTAGCTTCCCCCGGCTTGGCTGGCGCGATGTTGACATACTCTGCTTCGCAGCTGCTTGGACTTAATAACTGCTCCATTCCTCCTTCTATTTCCACCATCAAACAACTGGGACTTTTGCGTAGACCTCACTACATCCACAGAAGCTCTCGAAAGAAAACCATCTATTTTAGGCACACGGGCTTTGACTCGATTGCTACTGTCTGGACTGTCGCACCTCGACGACGTCATCAGAACGCTGCATCTGTAGTCCACAGCTCACAAAGTGGCAAGGAAAACGTGGAGTGGACTTCAGTCTGCTGAAACCGGTTCAAAAGGCTCCTACACCAACTGGCATTAAAATAGAACTTTTCAATGTACAATCACTATCCAATAAGTCATGTTTAATTCATGATCACATTCTGGAGAAGAACTTGGACTTCATGTGTCTTACAGAGACGTGGCATCAACCAGACGTGTTCAGTTCTCTGAATGAAGCTTGTCCCTCCGGATACAGTTATCTGCAGAGAGCCCGCTGCACTGGCCGCGGTGGTGGTCTGGCTGTAATCTACCGCAGTAATTTAAAATTGTCACATCTGTCTTCTCATAATTTTTCTTCTTTTGAATGTTTGGCCTTCAACTTCAAAGCCCCACTCCTGATGAACGTTATATTGATTTATAGACCTCCCAAACCGCATGTTTCATTTAACTCAGAAATGCATGACCTCCTCACTTTTTTCTGCACCTCCCCTGTAAAAACTATTTTTCTTGGCGATCTAAATATCCACATGGACAATTCCTCTTCCCCTCTGGCTACAGATTTTAAGTCTCTTTTGGAATCTCTCAACCTCACCCAACATGTGGACGCCCCTACGCACAACAGGGGGCATACTCTGGATTTGGTGATTACAGACACTGTACTCAATAACTTGTCTGTATATGACCTGGGTGTCTCAGACCACAGGGTCATCTCCCTGGAAGTGCCTTCAACTTCGCCTGCTTCTAACCCAAAACGACCTATCCAGTTCCGTGACTATAAAAACATTTCCCCTGATGTTTTGTCTGCTGATCTTCACGCCCTGACCGCTGTCAATCACTCATCTGCAGATGACTCTGTGGATTACTACAACCAATCTCTCCAGGAGCTTCTGGACCTACATGCTCCCTTGAAGACAAGACTGGTGTCTTTCTCCCGTTCAGCCCCCTGGTACACTGGTGAGCTGCGCAGGATGAAGGCAACTGGCCGTGCTATTGAGAGACGTGTAAAATCATCTGGTCTCTCGGTACATAAGCAAGCGTACAAAGAACATCAGAAAGCGTACGCCTATTCTCTTAAAGAAGCACGCTCCAAATATTATTCCAACATCATCAACACCTGCCCTGGAAACTCTAAACAGCTCTTCTCCACAATAACTCATCTGCTTAATCCCATTAAACAAACTCATGAGGACTCTGTTCAAAAATGCAACCTGTTCCTCTCATCATTTAAAAACAAAGTTGACACTATCAGATCTCAGCTCCACAACCTCCCTGATCTTAGTGTGCCATCTACCCGTCTGCTTTCTGGGACCCTGAGCAGCTTTGATGAAGTCGTTCAGAGTGAGGTGGAGACCATCCTCAAGAAAATGAAGCCTTCATCCTGCGCCCTGGATCCCTTCCCCTCGTCTCTCATAAAATCCAATCACTCTGCAATAAGCCCATTAATCACACAAATAATAAACAAGTCTCTACAATCTGGTCATGTTCCATTGCCTCTAAAAACTGCCATCATTAGGCCTCTTCTGAAAAAATCTAATTTGGATCCCGACAATTTTTCTAACTACCGCCCAATTTCCCACCTCCCATTTCTGTCCAAAGTGCTGGAGAAAGCAGTTGCTGCTCAGCTGCAGGACCACCTACAGCAACACTCTCTGTATGAGAAGTTCCAGTCTGGATTCAGAGCAGCTCACAGTACTGAGACTGCATTGCTGAGAGTAACAAATGATGTCCTCATGGCTGCTGACACTGGTTCTCCCTCCATCCTTGTCCTCCTTGACCTCACTGCAGCCTTCGACACTGTGGACCATAGTATCCTCCTCCACCGTCTTCATGTGGAGGTCGGTCTCTGTGACACTGTCCTGGACTGGTTCAATTCTTTCCTCTCCAATAGGCTGGAATGTGTTAGCCTTGGCAATGCCACTTCCCAGACAGTCGGTGTCTCCTGTGGTGTCCCTCAGGGGTCAGTTCTGGGGCCCCTGCTGTTTTCCCTCTACATGCTGCCTTTAGGTCAAATTATTAATCAGTTCAACATTTCTTTTCACTGCTATGCCGACGACACACAGCTTTACATCAGGACTGGAACATCATCATCATCCCTATCTCCGTCTTCACTCACTGTTCTCTCTGCCTGCCTGGAGGAAATAAAGGCATGGATGAATCAGAACTTTCTTCAATTAAACTGCTCGAAGACTGAGGCCATATTGATTGGCACCCCTCACCAGATACAAACATCAACTTTAACAACAATCTCCTTCTCTGGTCAAGACATCCCCCTCTCCACCTCTGTTACAAATCTTGGAATAAAAATGGACTCTCATCTTACATTTGAAAATCACATTAAGCATCTGTTTAAAACCTGCTTCTTCCATCTTCGAAACATCTCCAGACTTCGCCCATCTCTGACTTTTCCTGATGCTGAGAAACTCGTCCATGCCTTTGTCTCCTCCAGGCTCGACTACTGCAACTCCCTGTTTATTGGTATCCCTGGCAAAAACCTTCAGAAACTTCAATACATTCAAAACAGTGCAGCAAGGATTCTGTTGAGAGTTCGTAAATTTGAACATATTACACCCATTCTCCATAACCTCCATTGGCTTCCTGTCACCTACAGAATTCAGTACAAAACTGCTCTCATTACCCATCAATGCTTGCACGGCACTTCACCTGACTATCTAAAGGACATTCTTGCACCATATTCATCCACCCGGTCTCTACGATCACAGAACAGTAATTTCCTTCATATTCCTCGGACCAAATTGAGGACCATGGGAGACCGAGCATTCTGTGTGGCTGCCCCCCGCCTGTGGAACTCCCTCCCTGATGACCTGAGAGCTCCACAGTCACTGGTTGACTTTAAAAGCAGCATAAAGACCTTTCTTTTTAAGCAAGCCTATTCTGCCTCCACATGATTTTATCTTTGATCTTAGCTGATATCATTATTGATTTTACTTGATTTTATCACTTGTTTTATTTTATTTATTTTTTAAGCAAGCCTAATCTGCATCCACATGATTTTATCTTTGATCTTAGTCAATATTATTATTGATTTTATTTGATTTTATCACTTGTTTTATTTTGATCTTTGCTTTGTTACACTTTGTAGCACTTTGAGATTTTTATTAATGAAAAGTGCATTATAAATGAAATTCATTATTATTATTATTATTATGAGTCAGATGTTCCTGTTGATGGTCAGTGGGATTTTTCTGTTTCTAAACTTTATGTTGTAAATTGTTGCTGTCTGAATCTAAATGACTTGAATTCTGGTGACGGTAACTCTAAAGACACGTGTATGAAAAGAGTTGGACACTTTGTGAATAAACAGTGAAGACAGAGGTTCAGTGTTGTCCTCAGTGTCCCTGATGATGGAGGAGGTTGTGGACTTGTTCAGTGTGATGGTCCCATCAGGCTGCATCAGGCCTCCTGAAGGCCCACAAGCTCACAGCTCTTTTTCCACAGCTTCACCTGCACATCAGAGTCAGAGGACTGCATGGAGATCATTGTGGATCAAGATGGATCCAAAGCTTCATCACTTCATGTTCATCCAGTGAAGACTTGGAGGGAGTTTCTTTAAAAGCTCCTCATTACAAACTATGAAGTCAAACATGAAAATGTTCTCCTCCAGTGTGAAACAGTTGACTCCGGTAGTTTTCCACATATATTCATGTGTAATTCTGAAATGTGTCTACAAACTGTGTGTAAACAGAGCACTCAGCTGAATGTGACAAACATCATGTGGAAACTGGAGTCACATGATGGAGCTCCATTTGTCTGCTGGAGTCTGTGGAGGTCAACAAATATGGAGGAATGGGACAAGCGTAGAATCTCCTAGAAGACGTTTAGGTGGAAATATAAGAATGAATCTGCAGCTAAACGCTAAATAAAAGAGACAAAATGAGTAAAGCAGCTATAATAATAATAAAACAGAAGTCATCATTTATCTGCTGCCAAACTTTACTCAACAAATTAGAACATAAACACAAAGTAACAAATTCAAACTGTTCTCCATCACAAACAACTTTTCCACACACGTCAACATTGTTCACCTATTTTCTGTCACTTCGGCTGTTTCCGCAGCTAAACAAACACATGCTAGTTGGCAGCTGGCTCCATTTTGGTTGATAATTCTTTAATGAGGAATGCATTAAGCATCGAGATGAGAACAAACTTGAAGGATTTAGTTTTTGACTTCCTGATTTGTTGGAGCGCTCTTCATGACTTTGTGCTGAGTGTTTTTACTCTGAACTTCTAAACATACAAGAAATAAAATGTTTGTTTTTCACAAAGTTCAACGTTTTGTTCAGCACATCCAGCGACTGTTGCAAATGTAAATGTTCAATGTTTTCCTCACAGAAACCTGCGCACATTTCAAGAAATCCATCAGAGGTTTGAGTTTAGTAAATCAGTGAACATCAACAGATCCAATGATTTGGATTCAAAAGATCCAAAACTCCACAGAAACCAGTTTGAGCTCAACGGAGACATTTTTGTCCATTTTATAGTCAAACACAAAGACATTTAAATCTAAATCATTCTTTGGACATCAAAAATCTTATGACTGTAATTAAATCTTTTTATTTTTAAAGTTTCCAAAACTCATGTTTCCATCAAATCACAAAGTTTTGTTAACGAATGTGAAAGTTGATGTTAAATAGTTCAAAGCTTCATTTCAAAGTGAACCTTTGGTTCAGTGTTTGTCAGAAATGTTTGGTTGTGAAGCTCAGGCTTTAGATGATGGATGGACAGACAGACAATAAACAGATGTTTGAATGATCCAGAGGAACAGTTCAAAAACACATCTGGAAATGTTTCAACATAGAAACTACTTTCATGTTTTGAAACACTCAAATGTTTTTTCATCCAAAAGTGTTTTTGTGTTTGTGTTTTTTGACTGAACTCACAGAGTTGAGATGTTTTCAAAGTCAAAATGATTTTCTTTCCTTCATCAGCAGCTAAATGTAGAATATTTGATGCTTCATGGAGTCACATAGTGTTTCATCAAACAGCTGGTTGTGCTGCTGTTTTAAATTGTGTCCTAAATGTGAAAAGTGATGCGAGGACATCATTTGATTGTCCACTCTGAAGACTTTAGAGAAAGACAAACAGAGGTTTCTGTGAGACACTTGAAGCTGGACGTGTTCATTGAAGTGTTTCTTGTGAGCTGCAGACTCCAACATGTCTCTGGTCTCAGACTCAAACACTCGGGACACATCAGCTGAAATAAAGTCCACTTTGCTGCAAACATCTGCTGCTGTGAAAACAAAGTGGAAACATGAACGCAGCAGGAAAAGTCATTTTGAACGCTGCACACAAGATGACTTTTCTGTGGATCATCAGTGAAAATATTGTCCACAAGTGATTTCAGCAGCATGTGGTGGTTGAGGCCAGTGTTCCTTTAACAGCTGTTTCCTCTTGCTCACATCTGTTTGACAGAATCAAAGGAGTGAACTAGTTAGAAATGTGTTCCAGTTTGATCCAGGTGAAGTTGAAGAATTCAAAGTGAAAGAATTCAACAAGAGCCTCAACAGTCTTCTACTCTCCATCATGTTCAGCCTCTGGATTGAGACGTTTCAAACTGAAAAGTTCATTTCCTTTGGCTTCCAATGATTTTAGCAGCTCAAGTCTTTTTTCATTGACTCCTTTAAGAATAGATTTGGACTTGTTCTTAAATGTTGTGTTTGAACACCTTCACTTTGTTGTTTTATGGATGTTATTTTGGAGTTTGTTGTTCAGCACATTGGTCAACTCTTGTTGTTTAAATCTGCTTTATTAATAAAGTTGATCTCATTTGATTCATGGATCAGCCTGTATTCTATATTTATACAACATGTAATGATGTTACACAACTATTTGATGTTTTTTCTAAGAGAATGGCTGAACTTTAGGACTTGATGACAGTTTTTCTACCTGATTGTTGTTTATTTGATGAAGAAATGTGATTTGATGTCTCTGTGATTTAAATGTGTCTGGAATGACAAAAAGAAAAAAGAACTTGAACAAGTTTCTGTCCACAGTCACACTGACTAAAGCTGACATTAAAGCTGGTCAAACTTTGCTCGGCGGCTCCTCTCATCACTCCGTCCTGGAGTTTATTGCTGAAGGCTGTTTTTGTCCAAGTGGACAAATGTCTGAGCCTGAAGACCAAGGAGACAGCAGCTGTTCAGATCCTGAAGAAGGATCCAGATGTTTCCAGGACTCTGATAAAGAGGTTGATCCCAGACGTGTGTTCATGAAGATTCAACACTTTTCTTTCTGCTCTGCTTGAAGATGCACCACAAGCTGCTCATCTTTCATGACATCATCTAGTTTGTGTTGATTAAAGACCGTGTAAAGTGAATTTCAACATTTTCTTAAATAAACATTATAAATGTGATAATTGTAATGTTGTAAATGAGTAAAAAGTCTCAAAATTGTAGCTCAATTAATTTTGAAGTTATACATGAAACTGTGTATAAAGACATGTGTGTTTCAGGATTTTTTAGGCGTGTTTTAAACGGGACCGCGTTTCGTCACGCGGTCCTCATTAGTATAGCCCTACCCCCTGCTGCTCCAGTCATATAAATTGTTCTTCGCATGGGTGGAGCCGTTCACTCGCGACTCGCAGATAGCATCAGATAGCAATAGCATAGATATTTTGTTCATTGTTAGCCTGTTATGCCTCGTTCCTGCATCTTCCCAGGATGTTTTAATGGTCAGGGCACCTGCTACTGACCGTCTCCCTCCTCAGCCTCCGGACACCGCCGCCGCCTTTCCTGTTTCTTTTCTTTCTTTCTTTTTTTTTATTGCTAAGCCTGTGCCCTACAAGTTCACAAGCTCCTTTTTTGCTAAGAAAATGCGACAGGTCCATTGCATACTTAGTTATCAACGTGATTACTCTTTATCTTAATCACCAACACAGCCCTCTTTATCTTAATCACCAACACAGCCCCCGCATGCGATGTGTCGGGTCGGACCGGTGCAGCCGCGCGAGTCCGCTCATCTTCTAAACACATAACAGCGGAGTTATGAATTATAGTTGCGTCCTCAACTTTAAAAATAAAACCAGAGTTGTTTGTGCACTAAAAACAGCGTAACTCTTGGAAAAAGGAGCAAACAGAGCAGGTTTACTGATGAACCTGTCTTCCTCCTCCACACAGTTCAGCTCTGAGCGAGAGAGTCCTCCTACTTGCTCTCTGAGCTGCAGAACTGCGCTGAAACCACGCCCACTGCTGACACGCCCCCACAGTTCTAGACTAAGGGAAAATAATGTATTTTCATGATTTTTGACACTTAATTTTATAAGGAAAACAATGTTTTTAATCAGTCAGATTTATATGGGTGATTAATAACACATATTTATGCCATGTGATAAACTAAAAACACAAATCTAATTTCACTTTACACGGTCTTTAAATACTAATCCTTCTTTTTCATTCATTCAACCTTTATTTATACAGGCTAGCCTCGTTGAGTCACGGGGACTCATTTACAAGAGGGACCTGTCTCACTCACACCAAACAACCATCCACTCTCACACTCACACCTAGGGTCAATTTAGAGTCACCAATCAGCCTAACAAGCATGTTTTTTGGTCTTCTTAAACTACATCAGATGGGTCTAAATTCAGTGAAATAATGACAAGTTGCCATGGGAACACAGAAACTGAAGGATGAGCTGAAGCATAAAGAGCAGCTCAGTTCGAGCTCTTATTTTGAAGAGCAGCAGCTAACGGAAGTGACGTTCTCCCAGCACCGGAAGTTGCTCAGTTGTGACGTCAGTGTTTGTTGTTCTGCTCCGTAGCTACGAGCTGAAGGCCTTTTCTCTCGACTGCTGCTCAAATGAGTTGAAGTGAACGTTAAATTGAGCTGTAACATCTGTAAATGTTGCTGACCGGAAGTGAACAGATGTGGAGACAGCGGCTCAAACAGCTGGAAGCAGAGGAAGAAGAAAAGTCTGAGGATTTTGGAAGTAGAGCTGCAGCTCAGGAACAAACGGAGCAAGACACATGTTAGATGCTGTTTTCAGTCCCAACCATCAACTGCATCTTTTAGGTTTGTGTCTTTATTCTTTCTCTCGAGTGACTTTGTTACAAGTTAGTAGCAGTTTTCTGGAAGATAAAGGAGTTAGCTTCTTAGCTCTCAAACCAATGCTGTGAGCATCAAATGAAGCTGCACGTGGGGCTAAATCACATAGATATCATATATAGAACACTAGATACCCCATGGACTGCTCTCGCCGACGAGATTTCAGGCGGCCATCTTGAAGACGTCCACCGCTCCACTCATAGATATCTTATATAGAACACTAGATACCCCATGGACTGCTCTCGCCCAGAGCCGTATTCTCGAAGTCGACGTGATGTCACGCATCACGTGATTTCAACATCAGGTTGCGTTGTGGGGGTAAACTGCGGTTTAGACCATTGGAATTAGTTTTGTTCAGAGGCTCTGGTTTTGTTTGCTAGTAAAGTCGAATCGAATATTTTTGTGTAGCACACATCTTTGGAAGGATGTCTTATGAATACGAAGACAGTTTACTACCAGATGCGCGACAGTATGAAAGTGAAACTGTCTGGACTCCAAAAATGTCCGTATAAACTACCGGTTGATATGTGGGTAAATAATAATAATATATACAGTATTTGTACCTCTTTATTTTATCTTTTTTAATGTTCTGATTTATTTGCACAACGGGAGCTGCAAAATTATTTTATTGTTCATTATCTAACAGCAGTTAAGACTTATAAACACACATGGTTAACTTGCAAACACTGTGGTTATGTGCAATAAGGTTATGTGCAATAATGGCCACCTGACTTTTTGATATGGCTGATACTGTTGTTTTTACTGTATTTTTTATCTATTTTTATTCAATTTTTACCTCTGTATTTTATCTTTCTTAATGTTCTGATGTATTTGCACAACGGGAGCTGCAAAATTATGTCGTTCATTGTCTGTGGACCGCACAATGAAAGACTGCAGTGTATTTTTCAGTGCAACAATAACAATAAAAATTGTTTTCTCTAATTGTTGGTTCTTTATCATCTTGTTTGTTAGCTGTTGTATACAAGCAAAAGTTAATTAAGTCTCACAGTGTTGCAGAACAAGTATGTTTGTCAAAGTCTGAAGCAAAGACGCACATTCAATACTGTTAATGACACCTTTAAGCTTGTTTAAACTTCATGTCAGTGGTAGAACTAATATTTTTAAAAGTTTTTCATACTGAAACTGAATATGCAAAAATGTTCACATAAAAAAGGGAAACAGCACAACATAAATGATGGTTTCGTCCTATTTTTAATGTTTATTACTCATTGTATTAAAGACAGACAATTTTTTTTTCATAATTTGTATCCTATCTAAGCATTTCAGTTTTAAAACAGCTCTTTCACATGCCACCGAAAATACAAATCAAATCAAAGGATTGCAGAAGAATAAAAAATATTATGACACTATTTTCAGAAAGTATTACTTTCTACAATAATTATCAAATAAACAAACTAAAATTTGAACTTTACAAATGAAACACTATCATACCATTTATACAACTGTAGGCTCAATTGGTCAATATTTTTAAAACAAAGCCAACATGTTAACTGCATGCAGCAGTACTATTGTCTAAAAACAATCCCCTGTCCCAGGTTTGTCAGTGATGCACAAACAGTCAGAATTTTGTCACAGCTTGACAGTGGGCAATCCATACTTTCGTCTTTGCAACTCTGTATGCAGCGAACAGGTAAAGTGCCTTTCAGGATACCAAAACAATTCTTCATCAGTCCAATCACTCGCTCCACATGTATCCTGACAGGAACCTTCAGAGGAGCAGGAACCTTCAGTGGAGCAGGACAGATGAAATTTTTCATGAAACTTCAACTTCTTTTGCAGACAGTTGTGTTTTGCCCCTAGTAAATGCTGGTGTCAGGAGCTCTGCGCTGCACAGTGTGGCAAAGTCAATCAATGAATTGTTGACATGCGTGTCATCTTCCGACGGCTGTTGTGAAGCCAAATGATGTGTTGGGGATGCTGTGGATCTCTGGCATGGAAAGCTTTCGTCGTGCGTTGGGCGTTACTGCTATTGGAAAAAGAGGAGCAATATTTTAATCATGTTAGCAGTAACACACAGTACTTTAATATTTCTGACACACACATGAACACAATATTAGAACTTTCTTTGTTTTATGTTTCAGCTTTTCCTCATTGTTTAGGTAATCTGTTATGAATGTATATATATATATATATATATATATATATATATATATATATTTCCTCATTGTTTAGGTAATCTGTTATGAATATATATATATATATATATTTCCTCATTGTTTAGGTAATCTGTTATGAATAAATATACATATGTATATTGTTTTTAAGTTAGTTATTACCTTAGTAAATTACATCATTACATACCTGGTTTATTGGCCCTCCGAGCAGCTCTTTCATATCGTGCAACCTTTAGAGAGGATTTGTTAGCTGCAACTTCAACTGACTCTGGGCGCTGAGGGAAGATGGATGGAACATAGTCTGGATGGGACTGGACATTTACTTTCCGTCCTAAACATAACAAAGACCAGAATTACAACAGTGTCAGAAAAGGTGTATTTTTACGTATTTCACTCAACACTGGCCGGGCAAGTGCATGGCCTACTGATGTTTGATCAATTACAGTGCTAACAACTGTTATAGATGACTTCTATTTTCTTTTTTAATGTTTCTAAAAGCAATAGTAATACGTACCGGTAATAAAATGTGCCGAACACACATACGTGTGCTTGCTTCGTGGTGACCACAGCTTTGCAGGATTTACAGATCCATCTGGTTTTTGGATGCCTCTGTTGACTGCAGCTTTCCATTTCTCCCTTCTCGCTCCTGATGAAGGAAAAATGAAGAACTTTCTATCGGGATGTTTTTTTATGTGCGAAGTGCAGTCCTTAACGCAGCAACTTTTCACCATTTTAACAATTTCACCCGCCGAAGCACTCGTTTGTTTGCCCCAAAACAAAGATGTCTGCCAACAGTCACGTGACAAAGTACCCGGCTGTTCGACTTCGAGAATATAGTGAGAGTTGTGACACTCTTTGTACTCGCCGCTAGGCGGTCACGTGGTTCATGCAGCTCCCAGTAGTTACAAGCAGCTCATCGCTGCCAGTCAGTTTGAGCAGCTACTGGCGCAACAGAACACAAAAATAGACTTTTCTTACTTTGTCCAGCGTCTTTCAGTAATTATTGAGCAGTAACAAACTGATTACTTAAATGATTACTGATTATTTCACTGACTATGCGTTTTATTAAAGCATTTTTAGACGTGGCAGATGCTTTTATCATTACAGTGAAACGAGACTGTAAACACATTAGAAAATACATGTCTACTATACAATACAATGACCAGTATAGCCATGTCAACAGTGTTTTATGTTACACATAAAACATTTTTTTAAATTAAAAACAGAGTAACACCTAGTAAGCTATTTCTGATGTTCTCTGCATGATAATTCTCCACCTTGTCCTTCATGCCAGCAGTATCTGCTCCAGTTTACCAGATCATCTGGGATGAAGTCTTCATTTCTGCACATTAGATAGTTGTTCAATTTTTTTAAAATTAGCAACCGAGTACCTGGATGACAGAGTTGATTGTGCTTGTAGCCTGACCTGACTGTTGTAAAATTGTAATTCACTGATTAAAATGTTAATTTAAATGAAACAGTTTCTAGTTAAAATCATAACAGGTGACAAAATAAGTGTTAATTGTGCAAAAATAAATTACCAAACAATTTATTATAAAATATGTCTGTAAAACAAGCTTTAATGAAGTAGGCCTACTTCACTACTATTTATACTGTTTATTAATTACATAATCATCCCAACAACACAAAGTGAGTAATGTAAATTTAATCTGCACACAAAACATTCTGAATCAGGGCTCAAAATGTTTAACTGTCAAAGAAATGTGCAAGGAAATAAACTAGTATCACTCTACAGGCACATTTTGAGAGAGGGCACTTCACAAAGACACAGTCAGGCCGTGTGAGACTGAAGAAGGTTCCAACCGTTTGTTTTCATCGCCCAGAACCAAATGAGAAGAACAGCAGAACTTTCCCTGACCAGTGATCTCACATATTTTGCTAAAGTTCCTGGTTTTAGTTTTCTACATTCACCTTATAATCTAGCTGTTTTTGCAATCTTATTTTAATTTCATTAAAATTTTAAAAAATCTGTATGCCTCTTTTATTATCAGAGTCAGAGAGTTTTATTGTCATTTGCACCGCATGTGGTACATGTGATGAAAACGAGATTATGTACACAGGGTCCCAGTTACATCCAACAACAAATGCAAGAGAAAAAGAAAAGAAGAAAAACATCAACTAGTAATACACTAAGCCCTAATGTAGTAGAAAAACATCATTATAAACAGCAGCACAAACATGAGTCTGTATGAGCAGATGGTCACAGGTGAACACAGCAACATGACAACAGATCAGCATCAGCATGATGTGATGTTACACGCTGGAAGCTTATTTGAACAAGTGGAAGTAAAAAGGCAATGGAAATAAAAAATGCTACATATTAAAATACCAAAAGTAATAAAAGTTACACACTGAAAGCTTTTTTGAACAAGTGGGTCTTCAGTCTGGTTTTGAACAGAGTCAGATCAGAGGTGGCACGCAGCTCAAGGGGGAGGCTGTTCCAGGCTTTTGGGCCGGCAACAGAAAAAGACTGGTCTCCCCATTGTTTGTACCTTGAGCGAGGCACCTCCAGCAGGTGTTGACTGGCAGATCGTAAAGCTCTGCTGGGCTGATGGACTTTCAGAAGTTCTGAGATGTACAGAGGAGCAAGTCCATTCAGAGCTTTGAAAACAAACAGGAGCAGCTTGAACTGTATCCTGAACTGAACCGGTTGATGGTGATGGTGGGGAGACTGACTCCAACAGACTTCTGTGCAGCCTTCACCACTCTATGTAAAGCTTTTCTTTCTGCAGCTGTGCAGCCTCCATCCCACACGTTGATGCTGGAGCACAGGATGCTCTCCACTGCACACCTGTAGAAGGAGGTGAGGACTGAGCTTCCCAGACCAGCTCGTCTCAGCCGTCTGAGGAAGTAGAGTCTCTGATGATCTTTCTTGATCAGGCTGGT
This sequence comes from Garcialebias charrua, assembly GCA_038048925.1. Classification (NCBI taxonomy): domain Eukaryota; kingdom Metazoa; phylum Chordata; class Actinopteri; order Cyprinodontiformes; family Rivulidae; genus Garcialebias; species Garcialebias charrua. Next base: position 6,493 of record JBBPBX010065312.1, on the reverse strand, counting down.
GGTGTTGTTGCTCCAGCTGAGGTTATCATTCATGTGTACACCCAAGTACTTGTAGCTGGAGACCACCTCCACCGCAGATCCTCTTATGTTCAGTGGGGCGTGGGTGTGTTTGTTCCTTCTGAAGTCCACAATCATCTCCTTCGTCTTCTTCACAAGGTGAAGGTGAAGGTTGTTCTCTTTGCACCAGCTCTCCAGGTGCTCCACCTCCTGTCTGTAGCTGGATTCATCATTGTCTGTGATGCATCCCACCACCGCTGTATCATCTGCAAACTTTACAATATGACAGCCTGGATGTGTGGCTGTACAATCATATGTGAGCAGAGTGAACAGAAGAGGGCTCAGCACACATCCTTGAGGAGAGCCAGTGCTGAGGGTTATGGTGGAGGAGGAGAAGTTGTGGATCTTGTTGTGGATATAACTGTCTATTGTCGTCACTGTTGTCATCATCCTTTGGTAAAAATCCTTCATGGAGCTCCCCAACACCATGGATACTCTATGGAGAGAAGCAAGTCTATTAGAAAGCATTCTTCCTTCATGTCATGATGTGCAAAGAAATAACAGAAATAATTCTTATTTCTTGTTCTGTCTTGAAAGAGAGCCTAATCTCAACTTGGCCCATGATTACCATACGCTAAACTAATACTATAATACAAATTCAAATTAACAGTCCTGCAGTAAATACCAATTTGTGACGGTTATGGTGTTAAAATAATTTTATTCAAACTTCTTGATTCAGAAATTATTGTTTTGGGAAGACATAAAACGAGAACTTGTACCTTTATGATACTTTGTTTGAATGCAGTTCTCTGAAGTCATTCTGTGGTTCACCTGGAAAACAAAACAATTTACTCATCTCTACAATCACATTTTTCTTTAATGATAATGTCACAATTTATGCTGCAGTCTTTGACAAAGGATCTATAATTTGAACTAAATTAAACCACAACAATCTCAGAAAAAAGGCTAAGTATTTTCTGGAATTATCATAAAAAATAAAAATATAAACTTTTGAAAATTTAAGCTGTAATGGATATTTTAAAACGATGAATTAGACAGAAATAGACCCAGTTAAACCATCATGATAGCAGAGCTAGCTACAGTTAACACACAACTAGCAATTTAACATGTTAAATTAACAAAAAACTGGCGACATGAAGTGTTAGCGTTGATAAATTGTGGTCAGAACAATCAGCTAACACCTCAAAGTGGCAAAAAAATGCTGTATTTTCATCAACTTACCAGAGAAAACACGGAGAATGTACTGCGTTCAATGGTAGAAACGCAGCTGTATGTAACTTTCAGCAGGTCCGTGACCCACGTGACTTCCGCATTCCATTCTTTCTATGGGAGTCAATGGGAGTGTCGCAACTCTCACTATATACGGCTCTGGGTGGCGTGCCGGGGCTTCTCCGGGCCTGTGGTGCGGGGCTCTTGGTGTGTTGGGCTGGCCTTCCTCAGCTGCAGCTACCTGCTGCTCTGGCCCCTGGCCTGGAGTCAGCTTGCAGTCGCTGTCAGTTGGGTGGAGCGCATGGTTGGCCCGACAGAGGCTCTGTCAGGCTGTCTGTGTGAGCCTGTTTATGTCTCGGGTTGGTTTTGGGGTGATCACCTCTCTTGGATCAATTTGGACCCCCATTCCGTATGTTGCGGGAGTATCCAAGAAACTGAGATGTTTATTTTCCAAACACAAGGTTCCAGTGGCTTTTAAACCCCAAAATACATTACGGCAAAAACTGGTTCATCCCAAAGATCCAGTCCCCTAGCACAAACAGAGTAATATTATGTATGTTGTTCAGTGTCAGGAGGGCTGTGATCAGAGGTGGCCGGCCAATAGGGGGCGCTAGGGCGCCGCCCCACTAGAACTTCTGGACCAGTTTACATTGAAGACTTAAAAAATATATATATATAAAATGAAATAATAAAATAATAAATATTTCAAAATATATGCATATATGTTTTTAGTTGACCTCAGCACCAGAGATTGGAGAGCCCGACCCAAAGTCCCCAGGCTCCGCTTCCTCAGTGGAAGATGTGCCAGTAGGATTGAGGAGGTCTTCGAAGTATTCTGCCCACCGACTCACAACATCCCGAGTTGAGGTCACCAGCACGCCACCCCCACCATAAATGGTGTTGGTCAGTGGTGGGAAGTAACGAAGTACAAGTACTTCGTTACTGTACTTAAGTACATTTTTCATGTATCTGTACTTTACTTAAGTAAAATTAAACAGGGGTACTTTCTACTTTTACTTCACTACATTTTGCATTAAGTATCTGTACTTTCTACTGCACTACATTTCTAAAATGAGTTGCGTTACACGTTACATTGAAGTCGCATTGCGGCTTTTTTTTGTTTGTTTTTTGTTCGTTAGTTTGAAAGTTACGGACGTAGAAAGTAACCAATGCAAAGCAGGCAGGTAACATTAGACCCGCCTTCAGCAAGAGCTGTGCCAGTGACGTAGACAACCTGCGTGCTCCTGCACCTCTACCTAACAACACACCCAAAATGGATTCCACCATGGAGAGCCAGCAAGAAGATACGCACCATCCATGGCCTTATTTAAAAAACTTCTTTGAGTTAACCGGTTCTAAAAACAACTCGTGGAGATTCCGGTGTCAACTTTGCCTCCCCCGAAACCATGAACTCCTGTCTTTCAAAAATGTGCCGTCAAATCTGAAAAAACACGTCGAGGTAAGTGAAGTTGCAAACGCTACCTTACTTTAGCATGTGAAATTAATTTAGGTTAGTGGAGTCTTATGTAACCTTAGCCAGCTTCTTGTTCAACTGTACCTTGCTCACAAGTAAACAACTAAATTATTATAATCTTGCATGAACTGGCAACATGCATGTTGCTAACGCTGTGCTTGGCTGCTAAATAACATGAGCTGCAGTGTTTGGGTGTTTGTTGCTTGTGTGGCCCCATGCTTATTCATAAGGTGATATATTATAGAATGACAGGATTAACACTGTGTTACTTTAAAGCAGTGGTCTCAAACTTATCTGTGAAAAGGTTGCTGTGGCTGCAGGTTTTTGCTCCACTTAAAGTGGACATCTGAAATGGCTGTGTGAGAAGACAGTTTAGTTCAGGGGTCTGCAACCTGTGACTCTGGAGCCACATGCAGCTCTTTGGTTCCTCTGCAGCAGCAGAACTTATATGAAGAAATGCTTTTATTATTTTTTTCTGTTATCCAGATGTGACTGTTGTTGATACTAATGCTGTTGAAAATCCATGAAAATTTAACCTACACAAACTCTTCAATTATAAAATCAAACTACAGAAATACTCTGGCCACAATATAACTTTTAATTTGTAGGTTAATGCAAATGATTGTGATCAGGCTCATTTGCTGGTGAATTGTAAATAGCATGTTGATAGTAGTATATTATATGAAATATTTCATACTAACATAAATTATATTAATAAATTAAACAATATACCGGTAATTGTTTATGTAACAGGTTAAATCCTGCCGAATGTGCTTTCCTGACCGAATATGTTGGGACCATGAGCCCGGTTGCCAAGGCCCTCAACATAATGCAGGCAGAAGCAGACGTCCATATGGGGTGGCTGGTGCCCACCATAACCCTCCTGACTGTGAAGCTCGACCGCCTACGACTCTCCTCTAAGTTCTGCCAGCCACTGATCGATGCCCTGCAAGGAGGAATCCAGCAGCGCTTTGGACCTATGCTTGCTGACCCTGAACTTGTTGCTGCAGCAATTCTTCTTCCAAAGTTTCGTACTTCCTGGACAAGCGATGAACACAAGCTGAAACTGGGTAAATCATTTAAACTGTTCCTCACATTGCCATCTTTTTATAAATTATAAATGCTGTAGTGTTTTCTAATGCAAAGAACAGCTCCTGATCATCATAAAATGTTTTAAAGCAAAAACTGAATGCATTGCACAGTGTACAGCAGTGTATTATCTAATGAAATTATTAGCTGTCTCCACATCCCCATCTGTTTTTCTTATTCCACTGAGGAGCAAAATTAGTTTCTTCTCTTTATGGTCATTTCTGGTTATTGAGACACATACTTTGTTGTTTTGAAAGTACAGTGGTGTCGATTAAATCATGTGTCTCATTTAGGTAATTAGATGAATTATGTCTCCTCTGTTTGGTAATAATGATGATTGTTGTGTGTAGGCCTGAACTACATCAAGACCCACTTGGATCAGGAGTCAGTGCAGCTCCCTGGTAACAACTCAAGCTCATCAGAGGAGGAGGACTACTTTAGTGTCATGAAGGACAACATTCCAGAAAGGGCCAGACAGCTAGATGGATACTTGGCCAGCACAGTCACTACCATGGATGTTCTCAAGTCAGTCCCTGCACTATACTATTTGTCTTTGAAGTTAAAGGTCCACTGACATGATTTTTCTACTATTCATCAAATTGCTCAAATTATATATATTTTATCATTTAAATATGTTCGTTTTTGCAAACAAAATGATAAATCACTTTAATTTTGCTTTAAAAGTGATTTTGAACTTCAAGCCGTGTTTAATCATGGGAAATCCGTTTACACCCGAACGCACCATCTGTGACGTAGTGTCCAGAGTGAGAGGCAGAGGGCTCTCGTCTCTTTAATAGCGGACATTTTAAAACCTGACTAATTTATCAATCTATGTGAAGATTTGAGCTATTTGTCTTCATTTTGGGAAGCAGAAAATAGTTTGGGTGATGGAACAAGAAACAACAGGATCTAATTTAGGTCTGATGCTGTATCAGACTTACCTTCATGTGGAGCTGCTCACACCCGCGCACTGTGACAAGCCCAGAGCTCTGCCTCACTACGTCACAGATGGTGCGTTCGGGTGTAAACGGATTTCCCATGATTAAACACGGCTTGAAGTTCAAAATAACTTTTAAAGCAAAATTAAAGTGATTTATCATTTTGTTTGCAAAAACTAACCTATTTAAATGATAAAATATATATATATTTTGAGCAATTTGATGAATAGTAGAAAAATCATGTCAGTGGATCTTTAAACACACCCTTGCCTGCCTCAGCAGCATGTGAGACACTTTTCAGTACAGCGGGACAGATTTTCTCTCCCTAAAGAGCCAGACTGGACTCCAAAAACTTTGAAAATCAACTTCTGCTAAACTTAAACAAGAAATTCTTGCCACAATGTTAAAATGTGTTCATGGGATGTTAGGACAGGAGACGAGATGTCTCCAAATGGCTCGACACTTGGGTCCAAGTTTTGAAAGTTATGTCAAGAAGTTAAAATATTGTTCACTTTTGGCTCATTACAAGGTTAACTAGACTTTTTTTGTTAACTAGCGTTGATGACAAACGAGTTGAAATGATCGTTGTCTATTTCTTTGTCAGTTGTCTAATGCCCCTTTTTTCAGGCAGACTTAAACGTGTTTACAGCAGTGAAAATGACACTGGTTTTGTTTGTGTTAAATAAAAACTTTCAAAGGTATAATCATTCCTCTTTCTTATTTTGCTTAATGCCATTTAACTCTAGGTCATCCCTGAAATTCTGATGCACAGAGTCACAAGTCCAAGTGTGAACTGTGTCAAAGAGTAAACACAATAAAACATGTAATATCTGCAGCATTGTTCATTAAAATGGAACACTATCAATGTATTACAGAAAACATACATACGGTAGTGACACTTTATTGTAGACCATTTTATTAGGTGATACATTCAGCAAATACTTTTACTTTTAATACTTTAAGTATTTTTAAAAGCAAGTACTTTTCACTTTTACTTAAGTAAAAATATTAAGATGGTACTTTTACTTTTACTAGAGTACATTTTTGACTGTTTATTTGTACTTTTACTTAAGTACAGTGTTTGAGTACTTTCTCCACCACTGGTGTTGGTCGCGTACATCTTTCCACCCCTGAGACGCCGGATGGTGGACCAGAATCGCCTCGAAGCCATACGGAAGTCATTCTCCATGGCCTCTCCGAACTCCTCCCATGCCCGAGTTTTTGCCTCAGCAACCATCCGAGCCGCATGCCGCTTGGACTGTTGGTACCTATCAGCTGCTTCCAGGGTCCCACAGGCCAAAAAGGCCCAATAGGACTCCTTCTTCAGCATGACAGCATCCCTCACCGCCGGCGTCCACCACCGGGTTTGAGGGTTGCCACCACGACAGGCACCAACAACCTTGCGGCCACAACTCTGATAAGCTACCTCGACAATAGAGGCGTGGCACATGGCCCACTCGGACTCAATGTCCCTCGCCTCCCTCGGAACGTGTTCAAAGCTCTCCCGGAGGTGGGAGTTAAAGCTCTGTCTTACGGGAGACTCTGCCAGAAGTTCCCAGCAGACCCTCACAATATGTTTGGGTCCGCCAGGTCTGACCGGCATCCTCCCCCACCATCGGAGCCAACTCACCACCATTCATTCATTCATTCATTCATTCAACCTTTATTTAGTCAGGTAAATCTTTTGAACCTCATGGGCTCATTTACGAAAGCGACCTGCTAAAACTAAAGAACAATGAACAGCAGTGGTAGAATTTCATTAAAC
>JBBPBX010065311.1:0-19984 GCA_038048925.1 Garcialebias charrua | reverse complement strand
TGCACGCGTGCTCCGCCACTCGTTGGGGGAAGCCCCAAACGGCTCCCGTTTCAGGCGAAACTGCAAACTTCTCAACGTCGGGATCACCAAATTGTTGCGGTTCAAAAGTTGAAGGAAAGCTCTGAAACGAATGTGCAAGTTTTATGCAGGTTTATTGTACATTATAAGAATAAACCTTACAGCAACCAACAGACCTGACTCCAAGCACAGTCCAACACACACACATCTTCGAAGGCGGACCACGGTTTTATACCTCTAGATGACGTCATCGCCTCGTGGGACCAATCCTGGAACCGAACCGCCTTGGAACTGCCCTAGAACTTCCCCTACTCTGTGCGTGATCCGCCTCTCAGCCAACAAGCTACCAGCTTCATATGTCAATCATCAAATGTTGGGTGTGTTGTATTGTACAGGCGTGTAACTGAAAAACTCTTCCCTATTGGAAATAAAACCCGTAAATAAAGGTTCCATCTTAATATATTTTCACATTATATGGTGGAATTAAGTGAACATAAATCATAAAACATAATATGTGTGATTCAGGTGTAATACTGATATACATATATTTCACTCCAATTGACGTTGAGAGTCTCTGGCAGGGGGACAGCAGTCCGTTAACAATGTGGATGGAGGTCTGCCCCTGCGAGGAGCCTGGGCCGTAACAACCTGATCCTCTGACATAACATGAGCTGGTTTAAGCCTATCGATACAGACAGTCTCAGTACGACCCCCTAAATCTAAAAGGAAATGTTTTGGACCTGGTTGAAGAACCCGAAACGGTCCATCATACAAAGGCTGTAGTGGTGTTCTGTGTGCATTGTGTTTGACAAAAACAAATTTAGAGGACTCCAGACTCTTAGGGACAAATGACTGCGGTAAACAATGGTGTACCGGGCCGGGGACACGAAAAGGGGCCTCCTGAGGTGAAAAATGGAGCAACGGTGGAGCAAACTGTGGTGAGGGTACCTCAGGTAAAAACTCACCGGGGACGCGCACAGGTTGACCGAAAACCAGTTCAGCCGGGGAAGAGCTCAGGTCCTCTTTGGTTGCGGTACGTAAACCCAACAAAACCCAGGGAAGACGGTCAATCCAGTTGTCACCGGTCAATGCAGCACGCAGTGCAGCTTTCAATGATCTGTGAAACCGTTCACACAAACCATTAGCTTGGGGGTTGTAAGCGGTGGTCCTGTGAACGTTAGTCCCCAGACTCTTGGCCATGGTAGACCAAAGTTCAGAAACAAACTGCGGGCCCCGGTCTGATGTAATGTCTGAAGGGGGGCCAAAACGCGCCACCCAGGTAGACAAAAATGCCCGGGCCACCACTGCAGATGTCGTGGATGTCAAAGGAACCACCTCAGGCCACCTGGTGGTCCGGTCTATCATAGTCAGCAGATGAGTAAAACCTTGTGATGGAGGCAGAGGGCCCACCAGGTCTACGTGCACATGATCAAACCGCCGACCTGGGATGGAGAAGGGTTCCAAAGGTGCTTTGGTGTGCCTGTTAACCTTAGCGCGCTGGCATGGGACACACGCTGCTGCCCACTCCTTAACTGCTTTACGCAGACCGGGCCAAACAAACTTTGAACTGACCAGTTTCACCGAGGCTCTAACACCTGGATGAGAAAGGGAATGTAAGGAGTCAAAAACGCGGCGTCGCCATGAAACTGGAACCAGGGGGCGGGGCCTGCCAGTAGAAACATCACAGAGCAGGAGGGGACCTCCGTCATTCACCTGCCGTTCCTCCAACTCGAGGCCCGTGGGCCCGGACTGGAGCTCGAGTATTTCTGCGTCGCTACGTTGGTCCGCAGCCATAGCAGAAAAATCGATGCCAACGTATACGGGAGAGATCAGCACCCGGGAGAGACAGTCGGCCACCACGTTGGATTTTCCAGCCACATGCTGAATGTCTGTAGTAAATTCAGACACCGCTGCGAGGTGGCGTTGCTGGCGAGCAGACCAGGGGTCAGAAATTTTTGACATCGCAAACACCAAGGGTTTGTGGTCAACATATGCAGTGAACCGGCGGCCCTCCAGGAAAAACCTGAAATGGCGTGTGGCCAGGTAAAGCGCCAGCAACTCTCTGTCAAAAACACTGTATTTCAGCTCATTGTCCCGTAGCGTACGGCTGAAAAATGCAAGCGGCTGCCAAACCCCGGAAACCTGCTGTTCTAACACAGCCCCCACCGCAACATCAGATGCGTCGGTTGTTAAAGCTATTTGCGCCGCTGGGGATGGATGGGCCAAAAGGGCAGCAGTGGCCAGTGCAGCTTTAGCATCACCAAATGCCTGTAGGCGTTCTGGTGTCCAGTCAACACTGTCGTTGGGCTTTTTCTTTTTCAGCGCTCCATAGAGCGGACGCAGCAGTTGTGCTGCCCTGGGGAGGAAACGGTTATAGAAGTTAACCATTCCCAAAAATTCTTGTAGCGCTTTAACAGACTGGGGCTGTGGGAAATCGGACACCGCCTGCACTTTGTTTGGTAACGGGACAGCACCACTTGCAGAAATGCGGTGGCCCAAAAAGTCAATGACTGGCAGCCCAAACTGGCATTTCGCTGTATTTACAATCAGGCCATGTGCTGCCAGGCGCTGAAAAACCTCACGGAGGTGGGACAAGTGCTGCTCAGCCGAGCTGCTAGCCACCAGGACGTCATCCAGGTACACAAATACGAAGGACAGACCCCTTAGGACTGAATCCATCAACCGCTGAAATGTTTGTGCTGCACCTTTAAGACCAAAAGGCATGCGCAAAAACTCAAAAAGGCCGAAAGGCGTGATAACAGCGGTCTTAGGGACATCCTCCACATGCACAGGAACCTGGTGGTACCCCCGTACTAAATCTACTTTAGAAAAAATGGAGGTCCCAGCCAGGTGCACTGAAAAATCCTGGATGTGGGGGATGGGATAACGATCGTTCTCTGTGATGTTATTAAGGCGGCGGAAATCCCCACATGGCCGCCATTTGCCATCTGCCTTGGGCACCATGTGGAGGGGGGAGGCCCACGGACTGTTTGAGCGTTGCACGATGCCTAAACGCTCCATGTTAGCAAACTCTTCCTGTGCTATTGCTAGCTTAGTAGCATCAAGGCGGCGTGCACGTGCGAACACCGGGGGGCCCGTTGTGGGAATATAATGTTCAACCCCATGTTTTGTGTTTGTGTGGGGTCACCAGTGTAGGAGGTGGTGAAGAGACGACACAGGAGACGGGATGCAGTTCTTCACTTTAATCAACTCCTACTACAAACTGGCGGGAAAACCACCCAACACCGCCTTATATACCGCCTTATATCAGTGTAGCATCAGACGCGGAAGCGAGCAGATGTGCAGAGGAGCGCTCCGTCATGAACTGAACAAACAAACAATCTTCAAACAGATTCAAACATATTTGAGCAATCTGTAATTTAAGGAAAATGAACCTTTTTTGCTTGAGGTTTGTCTGAGAATTTTTTTAGTTTTTTCTGCTGGCTTAGTGGAAGAGTGGAGAAGCAGAAACCGATTCCTCTCAGCGTTTCTGGTGGGCGTTGGCTCCCGGCCCGGCCGGCCGGCTCTGCTGGCGGCATTCCAAATCTTTGGATGTCTGTCTTTCTGCTGTGAAGCAGCGGGATCTGGTGCTGTGCGTCATCGTATCTGTGGACGAAGGCTGTGTTTGACGACTGCCGTGCGAGGGGTTGGTGAACGTCGTGGCCGAGTCTCGGTTTGCGGCTGGACAGCGGGACAGCTGTCTGCGCGGCTGCGGGCGTGCATGTTCGCTGATACGGGGTGCTGAGGAACCAGCGCCCGTCAAGGAGGAAGTCTGGATCAGAACAGCTGTTGAGTACTTCTTTCATTTATTCTCCTCCTGTTTGGAGCTGGGCTGGATGAATCCATTTACTTTTTGAAAAGAATACTGTCATTGTGCTACGGAAGCATAGTGCTGCCACCTCGTCACTTGGATTAAAAAAATAATATAACTAAATAGCAACAAATAAAATGGCAGGAAAATCAAGAGCAAAAAAACATGATATACATGATCAAAGCCCGGATGACTTTGATGAGATAAAACGATCCCTTGATTTCATGAGTTCAGAATTAACAAAGGTGACAACACAACAAGAACTCTTGATGAAGCTGTTTGAGGAGATCAAGCAATTAAAAATGGAATCTAATTATAAAGATAAAAAAATCGCTGAACTTGAACAAAAAGTGGATTTTCTTGAACAAGATGCTAGACTGGATAATCTTGTGATAACTGGTCTGGAAATAAAAAATCGGAAATACACGAAAGTTGTCACAAATGAAGGAATAACTGAGGACTCGACACCACAGGAACTGACGTCATTAGAAGATCAGGTTGTAAATTTCTTGCAGGACAGGGACATTGAAATTCATCATGAGGACATATCTATATGCCACACCCTGCCCAGCAAGACTGACAATTTCAACCGGTGGTTGTGGTGAAGTTCATCAGCAGAAAAGCAAGAAATAAAGTGATCATGCAAGCAAAAAAATTACAGGGAACAAGAGTTTTCATAAATGAACATCTAACAAAGCGAAATGGAGTCATTGCACGTGAAGCACGATTATTAAAAAAAGCAAAAAGAATTGTGTCAACATGGACGAGAAATGGAAAAATCTGGATCAAAGTAAAGGAAACATCACAACCTACAGTAATACGAGACTTGAAGGACTTGGATAATTTTAGATGAACATAGGAGAAGACAAACAAATATTTCTCACAAACATCCATAAAAAATCGGTCTGATGAATAAACACACTGAATCAATATGATGTACGATGACTCAGAAACAAAAATCTATAGTGTTGAAGAGGTGATCGACAAATTTTTTTCCAGCTATAAAAGATAGTAAATATTATAATGAAAATCAATTTAATGATATAAACACGATAAATGGAAATCTTTCTATTATTCTTTTGAATTGCAGAAGTATCAATGTAAATATATCCAAATTAACAGATTACCTAAATAAATTAAATAAAACTTTTACAGTTATAGCTTTATCAGAAACATGGTTAAATGACGTTAATATAGATAATGCATACATCGAAGGTTATGAATTGTACCATATGAACAGAAAAACAAAAAGAGGTGGAGGAGTTGCTTTATTTATTAAAAATGAAATAAAATGTAAATTCATTAGTGAAATGTCGATGACTGTAGATAACATCATGGAAATGATATCAATAGAAATAATAAATGAGAATGACAAAAACATTATAATAAGTTGTGTTTACCGATCACCAGGATCCAATATAGACTTGTTTACGGAAAAAATTATGGAGTCACTATTAAAGAGCAGAAATAAAGGAGTTTTTTTGTGTGGTGACTTCAATATTGATCTGGGTAATGAGACCGATTCAAGTACATTCATAAATTCAATGTATAGTATAAATTTATTTCCATCGATAACAAATCCAACACGAATAACTACACACAGTTCTACAATAATTGATAATGTATTTACTAATATAACTGATGCAAATATACTAAGTGGTATTTTGATGACTGATCTAAGTGATCATTTACCAGTTTTTACAATTTACAATAAAGAGGTTATAATTTCAAATAAAACTGCAGAGAAGAAAACAATAATAAATACATCAATTAAAGCATTAAATAGACTAAAAAGGGATTTAACAAAACAAAATTGGAGCGATGTCTATGTTGAAGATGTGAACAAAGCATATGATGAGTTTATGAACATTTTAAATGTGTTGTATAAGAAAAATTGTGTTCAAAAAAATTATGTAAAAAAAGGTACTGTTGATCATCCATGGATGACAACAGGACTGAGAAACGCTTGCAGAAAAAAGAATTATTTGTACTCTTGTTTTTTGAAGCATAGAACTCCTGAGGCTGAAAACAAATACAAAAAGTACAAAAACAAACTGGTGGGAATCATAAGGAAACAAAAGAGGGAATATTACAGTGAACAACTAAACAAAACAAATGGTGAAATAAAATCAACATGGCGAGTTATAAATAATGTTCTGAATAAACACAAGAAAGGAACTAGTTTATCACGCTGTTTTGTGAAAAGTGGTAATGAAATTTATGATAACGATGAAATTGTTAATGAATTTAATGACTATTTTGTAAATGTGGGATCAAACCTGGCAAAAACGATACCAAAAGTTGATAAAAACGTGAGCTACTTACTTAATGATCATAAAAATACTGTTTCTATATGAAACTGATAAGGATGAAATAATGATGGTCACAAAAAAAAAATTCTGATAAAAGATCTAAGGATTGGTATGATATGGACATGTTGGTTGTAAAAGACATAATGTCTTCTGTCATTGAACCGTTCACGTACATATGTAATTTGTCTTTTTCAAGTGGTATTTTTCCAGATAATATGAAGGTAGCAAAGGTTGTCCCTATTTTCAAGAATGGTGATAAGTCTATATTCAATAATTATAGACCAATTTCCTTATTACCACAATTTTCTAAAATTCTTGAAAAATTATTTGTGATTAGATTAGACAAATTTCTTGATGACTATAACATTTTAACTAACAGCCAATATGGTTTTAGATCTAAAAACTCTACTTCTATGGCTCTTATGGAATTGACAGAACAAATTTCCACTGCTGTTGATCAAAAGCAACACTGTGTGGGTTTATTTGTTGATCTAAAGAAAGCTTTTGATACAGTTGATCACACTATTCTCCTCGAGAAGTTAAATAAATATGGTATTAGAGGACAGACCTTGAAATGGGTATCTAGCTATTTGGAGGACAGAAGTCAATTTGTACAGATAGACAATACCAGATCAAAACTCAACAGAATCACATGTGGAGTCCCTCAGGGTTCTATACTGGGACCTAAACTTTTTATTTTGTATATAAATGATTTGGTAAAAGTGTCTGGTATTCTAAGGTGTGTTCTTTTTGCTGATGATACCACCTTCTTTTATTTTGGTTATGATTTGAAACAAATGTTTGAGTTGTTAAAAGAGGAGATCTCAATATTACAAACTTGGTTTAGTTTAAATAAGTTATCATTAAATTTAGATTAACTACTGTATATGTTATTTAGCAAAAATAAAATAGATACATTTTCTATCAAAATTGATGGTGTTGAACTAAGTAGAGTGGATGAGGTGAAGTTTTTGGGTGTAATTGTTGATGAGAGATTGTCGTGGAAACAGCATGTAAATTTTGTTAAAACTAAGTTATCTAAATCTATTGGCGTATTGTATAAACTAAAGGACTTGTTAAATGATAGGGCTCTCATTTGCTATATAACTCAATTTTTGTTCCACATTTAATTTATTGTGTGGAGGTTTGGGGTAAAGCCTGTACAACTATAACAAATTCTATTTTTATTTTGCAGAAAAGAGCGGTGAGAATTATTGCTAGAAAGCCTTATCGTCATCCATCAAATGTATTATTTAAACAACTCAAATTATTGAAATTTCATGAATTGGTAGATTACAATATTTTGTTAGTAATGCATAAGGCTCATAAGAATGTGCTACCCACAAATGTTCAAATGTTTTTCATAAAGAGAGAAAGCCGTTACAGTTTAAAAGGAACTGAAATATTTGTTAAACCTAGATATAGGACTAGTTTGAAGGGACGTTTTATTTCGAATAAGGGAGTGGAATTGTGGAATGTTTTGGAAAAAGATGTTAAAGATGTAAACTCTGTGATGAAATTCAAAAAAATTATCAAGTCTAAATTGCTAGCAAAATACTAAAGATTCAAGTAATGCATCCTAATCTATTTGTTGATTATTGAGTGTGAAATGTTACTAAATTGATCTGTTGTTTTTGGTAGTTAATTGTTTGAATTGATTGTTTGTAAATTGTTTGTTTTGTTGTTGTTGTTTTTTTTGTAAAAAAGGGGCAGACAAAATAAGAAAATTTTCTTCTTTCTGCCACCTTTCATTTTATGTATTTTGATTTTTTTCCTCATATTTATGAAATGGTTTTTTTCCATTATCTTTTATGTTGTTTTTCTTAAATATGTAAAATGAATAAAACTTTAATAAAAAATAAAAAAAATAAAAAAATAAAAATAATTCCTTCTGCAACTTTTGGGTCTGATATATCCTCCCAGTGGGACATACCATATTTTCCGGCCTATAAGTCACAGTTTTTTTAAACTAATTTTCATGTCCTGCGACTTATACGGCAAAGCGACATATTTAGGGATTTTTCCCCATATTTTTAGACCAATTTTTGGCTGAGATATGACCGTTTCCATTCATTCTGACGAAAAAGATGGAGCTGTACCACTTTCGGCTGCTAGGGTCCACCGACCGTTCCCAGCTCATGTGTCCGACAGCAGACTTATCTGGTCGGACTCACTCTGTCGCAGCCCGGCCTCCTGCTCTCTGGAACTCTGACACTTCCAGAGAGTCTTTCGACAGTTCCCAGCTCATGTGTCCGACCGCAGCCTCCTCTGCTCGGACTCACTCTGTCGCAGCACGGCCTCCTGCTCTCTGGAGGTCTGAACTACTGTTACCTCAGTGTTTGACTGTTAGCAAAATAGGTCAAGAACCACCGGACAGATTTTGATGAAACTTACAGAAAGTAATCACTGGATGGACATTTACAACTGATTAGCTTTAGGAGATGTTTGAGTTAAAATTCGATTTATTTAAAATTTATTTTCGCAGCGCACACACACGTTTGGAAGTCCGTCAAAGCGAAACAATTTAAATCCAGCTGATTTGAACATTACGTTAATTTTTAAAGGAAAAGTTCAGCTCAGAAATACTTTTGCTATAATGTCAGTGTAAGGGGTTAATGTGGAGGGTCAGTTTAATACTGACCTCCTTTTTACCTTAATTTACTTATTCAGATTGAATAGTAATTTCACGGATTCTCTTCTTTTTCAGTTTATTCAATATTTCTGTGATCTTTATGATGGACAAATAAACAGAGCCATTAAGTGACAAAGACGTTAACTTAGTTTGATATGTCAAAAAGACACTATCATTTATTTAAAATAAATCAACTAAATTAACACCATTACACTTGATTGACATGATTTCACTTTCTTTCAATTTAAAACGTCAGCACACTTAAATTCAACACAACAGACATAAATATTGGATGTTAACATATTTAGTCTGAGGGGCATTTCAGCTTAAAATAGTTTCCAGCTTAAGATTGAGAGGGAAAGGGAAAAGGAGGAATAAGAGGTTGGAGAGATTAAGTTATTTATCTCGAGTGTAACCAGAGATGACACTTTCCATCCGACTTCGGCTAAATCCCAGGTACGTTTGTAAACAGCTTTACCTTTTGACGATGCGTCTGATAAAGATATTACCAGCCTCCCAGGTGCACAGAGTCCTTCCGGCCCTCGTACGTCTGAACTGGTCGTTTACTTCCAACGTCTCCTCGGATCCGCGTCAGCCGTCAGAAACATGTGGCAGCTTCTGGCCGACTTCAAGACGAGATGTTTCTCAAAGAAAGTTCATTAGGAACTTTGGAGCTTTTGCTCGGGGAACTGGATGGAGGCGTCCATCAGTTCTAGCTGACAAGTTAGTCTTTGGCTCTTGACCAAGCTTGACCAGCTGCAAGGCAGAGAGCTTTCAGGTCTCCGTCCATTCAAACTCTCTGTCCATTCAAAGACTGAAGCGTTTCCGCACAGTTAGAACTTAAAAGACTTAGAGAGGAGAAAAACTTGTCTCTTTTTCATTGGTCCACTCGTTATCACTATTCAAGGTGAAATTCAGCACAGAGAAGGAAATTGTTTAGGAAAAGTATCTGAGTGAGAGACTTTCAGACGCTAGATGAGAGTTTTAGCTGAAACTCGACAAAAACAATTTCAGTGTAAGTCAGTTTGACATTTTAGCTGAACTTTGACACCTTTTCACTTGCAGAAATGACACATTGATGTTTCACATTTAAAGAATAACAGCATATAACATATATCATGAAAATGACAAAAGTTATTCTTTTGATTACATTAGAATAAAATCAAAGATAGAAATAGTCTCTTTTGGTGACTATATTTATCAGATTATAGCTAAATGAATGATTTTGTAGTAAATGTCTTGCTTTACTGAGTGGTCAGTAAAGGTCATCACTGGACAGTTCAAAAACCTTAATTTGACCCTGGGTAGGTCCATTACATCTCCCCCCTTTTGGAAGCCATCGCCAGTCCTTGGGGATGGGGTCCAACACGAAAGGAAACCTTGAACTGTCTTTGATCTTGAAGTAATCCAGCAAGTGGAAAAGAAAAATCAAAAATTATAATCCCATAAAGTTTTGGAAATTCCATACTGTTCGGAGGTAATCCCATTGCGGTAAGCTTTTAATCCCTTGGAAAACTGAGTCTGTTAACTCTTGGAAAACAAAGTCTGTGATCCTTTGGAAAACAAAGTCTTATAATCCACAGCGATAATCCCACAGCAGTAATTCCACCACGATTAGAGTTGGTGATTTCATCAGCAACAATTGTTTTCATAATCAGCATGTAGAGGGGATCCCTCGATTGACGCAGAGGAGGCGACCCTTGGATGAAGGTTGAAGACCAAGCGTTGGAGCTGCAGGTCCCCACATCGAAGGTTGTTGGCTGGTTGGTTTCCAGTCAGTGCCACTCTGGTTCTATGTGTCATGCAATTATGTGGTTTTTTAAGGTGGGCTTATGATTGGGATTTTACATTAAGCCTTACCTATATGCACCTGGTATGTAAGCTATCATGGTTTAGATCAGCTACAATTACCAATTAAAGGGTGGATCAATTCTGTAAAATTAGATATAGGGATTTGTACCTATAAAATTTTGGAGGGCTTCTGTAACGAAGGCCTCTAATACCAAACTATTCCTCCATTCACTAATTCGTTTAGGTTAAACTAAAGTAGAAAAATGAAATATAGTTTGATCTAAATGTCTGTTGTCTTTTAGACGAACGACGTAGGATTTGGTGTTCCTAATAAATTTTAAGTCTATGGCGAGACTCATCAAAATGAATAGATAATCTAGAATAGAAACGATCGAATCGGTTCAATTTAGAAATTGTGAGACCAGTGTAGTTTATGGTACCTTGGGTAGCTTTAAACTACATTGGCTCTTCAACGACTGAGATTTAACAAAACGAACTGCATGTTGGCATAGTTAAATCCATATCATTCATTAACCAATGTTAATACAAAACCTTTTTGGCTGGGAGTGTTCAGAACCAAAACAATACCTCAACTAATGACAACAGTAATGACTAAACAACAAGGAAACAACGTTTCACTGCTTCGACCCACTCTTGTCGTCAGATTCCAAAGTGCAACACACAAGCAAAACAGGTCTCAACTTTATGACTGAGGTCAAATTAAATCTCGTGGATTTAAACGGTTGTTAAGGTTAGTTTTTTGTTGTGGGTTTTAGACTTAGCGTTTCTAAGTTCAAATTGGACAATGCGACTTATTGGGTGGAAAATACGGTAGTTTAAACCTGATTAGTTTATTTACTAACTTGTGTTTTGACGACCTTATTATCCCATGAAGTCGGTGTGTTTGTGAGATCTTTGTCTTTTGTGGAGTCATTGAACGCCTTGTAAGGTTTGATCTGATTTCGATGTACCCATTTAGCAATTGGCTCTTTACGGCCTTTGCTGATTTTGATTTCGTAGACGACTGAGGACACTTTATCTGTTATCAGATGAGGTCCAGTCCACCTGGGCATTAGTTTGCGGGCGAGAGTTCCGGTCCCGGACTCTCCTTTCCCGGTTGTTGGGGCGAACGTATAGTACCAGACTCTGTCTCCCACTTGGAGTTCATTGTGAGAGGCCTTCTGGTCATAGTACGCCTTGCGTCCTTCAGCGGACCTTTCCAGGTTTTTCTGGGCGAAAGCAAAAGTGTTTCTGAGGTGTACATTCAAATCTTTCATGTATTGTTGTGTAGTGTAGGCTGTCGCCATGACGGCGTCACCTGGTTGGTACAACAGGTGTAGAGGGAGAGTCATTTGTCGACCGGTCATCATCTCGAAGGGAGAGATGCCAGTTGATGTGTGTGGAGTGGCTCTTATGGCCATGAGGACCAGAGGGAGTTTCACATCCCAGTCCTTGTGATTTGCGGCCACGTATTTCTTCAAAATACTCACCACAGTTCTGTTTGCTCTCTCTACTTGGCCTGAAGCCTGTGGGTGGTAGCCGACATGAAAGTTGGCCTTGACGCCTAGCGTCTTCCACAGTTCTTTCATCACTTCACCTGTGAAGTGTGTACCTTGGTCTGAGTTCACCCTAAGGGGAAGTCCAAACCTTGAGAATATATGATTCATTAACAACATAGCAGTAGTTTGTGCTGTGTCGTTAGGAGCTGGTAGGCATTCTACCCATTTGGTGAATGCACAGGTTACCGTGAGAAAATATTTATTTCCTCTAGAGCTCTTAGTGAGTGGTCCAACCCAGTCGATCTGGAGGTCAGACCATGGGAATGCAATGCCTCTGCTTTGCAGTGGTGCTCTGTGAAGTGGTCTGGTTGGCTGAAACTGGCCACAGACCACGCACCCTTCAATGTAGTCCTTGACATCCTTTTTCATTCCAGGCCAATAGGCAATTTGTTTTAATGCCGTCAGCGTGGCTTTATCTCCTTTGTGTCCTGCGGACGGGAGATCATGGGCATGGACTAACATTACCCCCCTTTGGTCATGGGGAACCACGAACACAGGTGAGGACGTTGGTCCATGAGCGAAAGTTAAGATGCCCTTGATTAGTTTTAGCTGTTTGCGCAGCTGATAGAGGACCTTAAGGTCTGGATCGGAATCCAGGTCGTCTTTAGACGGACTATTTTTGTTCGGATCAGTCAGGTACAGTATCATGGAGTTGATAGCAGGATCCGACTTCTGTAGTTGGATGATGTCTGGGTCAGTCAGTGCAGGTCGTACAGAGACTGCGTTGTCAGCAGGTCTGGCTGCGGCCTGTGCACGTGTGACTGCCATAACTCTGACTGAAGGTTGTGTTGGCAGAGTCTCGATTAACCAGGAGGGGTCGAAGGACCATAGAGGACCTTCGTCGGCTCCTTCTTTGGCTAAGGAGTCTGCAATGTCATTGTAGTGCTTGTCATCGCCTGGGACTCTAGAATGCCCTGGAACTTTCTTCCAGTAGATCTGTAAGTCGTGTGATGTCACCAAGTGATCACATGCCATGAAAAGCTCTTTGTGTTTGACCACTTTTCTGTCGCTTGTTAGGAAACCGTTCTGTTTCCACACAGCAAGGTGACAAGCGAAACTCAAACGAGCATAGTTAGAGTCAGTGCAGATGACTAGGGTCTTGATGGAGCGTGCTACTACCATCTGGAGAGCTATTAGGATTCCTGCAATCTCAGCGTACTGAGAAGTCTGAGAGCCTAATTTGTAGCTGAAGGTAATCTGTTCTTGGTCTTGGAGGAGGACCCCTCCAACACCTGCCCTACAGATTTTGTCGCGGAGGAATGAAGATCCATCCACGTACAATGTTGTCATATCTTTGCAGATATTGTCATCAAAGAAGTGGTGGTTCGGGTCTTCAGTCACAGGGGTTTTTTCCTCAGCCAACGGCTGGGTCGCTGGTACATCTTGTGTACACTTTTGGCAGAGTGCCAAGTCTGTCCCCAGATGTGACTTCTTGTTTTGACCATAACGTATGTCTAGGTTAAAACTTTGAAGCGCCATGAGCCACGTTGCAACACGAGAGTTTGTTACCACACCATCTCTGATGCGTTGGCTGTTTAGGAATGTCACTGGCTGGTGTTGTGTTTCCACAACGATCTTCTGTCCACCAATGTAGCTGGAGAAATGTTTTGCTGCCCACACTGTGGTCAGTAGAGCTTTCTCACAGTCTGAGAATCTCAACTCGGGTCCTGCCATCGTCTTGCTGGCGTAGGCTACTACACGTTTGTCTCTGTCGTGTATTTGGTACAGACCAGCACTTATGCAACGAGCTGAGAAGCCCACTTCCAAGTAAAGCTCTTTGTTGTAGTCTGGGTAGACTAAACATGGGGCTGACTTGATCCTGTCTATAAGAGCGTCCATTGCCTGCTGCTGTTTGTCAGTCCAGACAAATGGGACGTCTTTCTTTAGGAGTTCAGTCAGTGGCTTTGCAAGGTCTGCATAGTTCTCTATGAACTGGTTCGAGTAGTTACACACGCCAAGAAAACTTTGTAGTTCTTTGAGATTGGTGGGGACCTTGAGATTGTCAAGGCCTTGGGCACGAGTTAAGATGCCATGGTTTGGTTTAAGCCGTTCACGCAGTGTATCGGGAAGCTTGTACAGGAACCTCATAGGCTTCGGCCAACGTTTCT
Organism: Garcialebias charrua; assembly: GCA_038048925.1. NCBI lineage: Eukaryota > Metazoa > Chordata > Actinopteri > Cyprinodontiformes > Rivulidae > Garcialebias > Garcialebias charrua. The sequence goes on along the minus strand of JBBPBX010065311.1, from coordinate 5,753 downwards.
CCGTACGTTTACCTCTTTCTGCGTAATTCAGGTGTGTCACAACTGTCGGCGCAGTCGCTGGTGTGTCTGACTGGTCAGACCGCGGTGCGTCACTGTCGTTGTGATGTGTGTCTTCCCACTTCATGACTGAAGAGGTGCTCTTTGAGTCTGTAAGAACTATGTCATCTCTGAGTAGTCCTATACTCAAAAGCTCTTGAACCAAGGTTTCATCGAAAGCTTGGCTGATGGCTGAATTACCTGTCCCAGAGGACAGTACAGCGTCTGTGGTGTGGGATCCTCGGACCTCCACACAGTCTACTACCTGTGGTAGAGAGTGAGAGTACACCCCCCTTTTGTTGGAGGAGGGGTCCTCAAAATCTGTGACACTGAAATCCAAGTGACTGTCAGCATGTCGCGGACTGCCACTTCCAGGACTCACATGTCCTTGAACCAAGGTTTCATCGAAAGCTTGGCTGATAGCTGAATTACCTGTCCCATAGGACAGTACAGCCTCTTCGGTGTAGGATCCTTGGATCTCAACACCTTTCACTACCTGTGGTAGGTAGTGTTCAGTGAGTGCTGACTGTGTCAGCTCGCAGAGGAGGTTCTCTTGTCGGGCCAGAGTCTGGTCCAACTGTTGAGTCTCTACTGTCTCACCTGTAGTTGAAGGTTCACTTACCGGGCTTGTGACCACGGTTGGGGAGTCCCTCGTGGCCACTGCGGTACCTGCGGTTAGGCAGTCTGTACCACAACGAGGAGGCACTTTTATTGGCAGGGGTTTTCTCACTGTTGCCCACATTTTCTGTTGACCATAATCTATAATCGCTTCAAAACGGTTTATAAAGTCTTGGCCAACCAGAAATGGGAATGAGTCAAGTGTGGACACATACACTGGGTGGTGTAGTGTCGTTTTGCCAATCTGCATGTGAACCATAGCTATGGCTGTTAGGGTTGTTCTCGTCTCTGCGAGACCCTGTAGCTCAATAGCACATTCCTCAAAGGGTATTTGCCCGTCAACACCGTTGGCGGCGGTCCTCAGCTCCTCGAACAGCTTGGCCGACATAATAGTTATATCAGAACTGCCATCCAGGAGGGCTTCACGCTCAAGGACACCTTCCAGTGTGATGGGCAGGTAGGCTTTCTTAGCCACCCCCCTTTGCATAAAGTTACACAGAAACCTCACAGGTCTTTGTCCACGTTTCTGTTCACGTGTGACTCTGGCTGTGTAATCTTGTTTACTGTCAGCATCTTGTTGGCTGTCAGCATCATGACCTTCAGGATGTTGTTGTGTGTCAGCAATTGGTTTGCTGTCAACATCCATGGCAATGTCAGAAGTAGTGTGCGCTGAGTTATTTGTGTGCTCTGAGTCTTTGTGAAAGACAGTGCTACACATCGCTCCAGGTTGGTCAATGTTGATAGTGTCATTATCAATGATAATGCCACTCATTGTAACAGGTTGGTCAAGCACAGTAACATTCAAATCTACTGACAAACTACTTACTTCCTCTGTCTCTTCCGAGCATAGAGGTGTTGGGCCATTATTCCGGGACATTCGTGACTCTTTGCCTGTTTCGAACTGTTCAGTTCGAGGCGCGGGAGGTGCAGTTCCAAGGCTCGGGGGTGTCTGTTGGGACAACGCATAGTTACATGAGTATAGGTCCCCATCCTTCAATTTCTTTTGAAGTCCACCCACCGATTGACCTTGGTTTTCACCCATCTGGTTCGATCTGAACCATTTTGGCTTCTTTCTCCAGCGGATACCCCCACTTTGTGGTTTGTCAGGTTGAAAGGTCTGTTTCTTTTCGCCTTTGTTAGGAGAGGGAGTTGATGAACTTGTCCCTTCTAGCTCCAGCGAGTGGGATTTGTCCGCTTCATTCGGGGACACCTGTAAGGGTGTTTTGGCTAGCATGTTAACTGCAAAGACATCCGCAGCACACTGTACTATTTCATGCAAAGATGTTGCTTCTAAATCACCCCAGGCCAAGTTCCATGGCAACTCGAATCTAACATCAGGGATTAGATTATCCCTGAAAACAGATTTGAAAAGCGTCTGCTCTTCCAGGTCAGGTTCCATCATGTCACCTATATACGCCTTCAAAATTCTGGCAAAGAAAAAATATGGATGTTCATCGTTTCTCTGCAAGACATTTCGGGCAGCTGAGTAGTCACCACACAATGAGAAAGATTTTTCCTCTGTGCAAGGTGCAGGGGGAGCAAGTTCATGGCTCCGGGGTTCCTCTTGGTACCCTCTGATGTATGGGTCTTCTAGAGGCACATACTGTATGAGCCTTGGACGCGTACCGTCTTGAACTTCCATCTTTAACTTGATTTTTTGTGAAAATCAATAAGACAGTTCGAATTTTAATGTGTGCAAATAAATCTTCACTTTTAATGCAGCACTGAGTCAATCAAACTAATCAGCTGTCTGGTTTAAGTGTTTCACTGTGTAATAAGTATTTCTATTCATAGGTACCTTCTTCAGGTTTTACCCTCAAATGAATTGTAAAAGTTAAATGCCTTTTTGCAGTGTTAACTTTAAAATATAACTTATTTTTCAACAACAGTTACTAACTAACCCAAGCATGACGTCCGTTTTACTTACTCAAACACTATTTAAAAGATTCGAAATAAATACATTGTTCACACTAAAATGTACCCAGAATGCTGCTCCATTATGCCTTAAAAAAGATGTATTGCAGTTTGGCTAAACTGTTTTGCTGTATTTTGACAGTTATCAGGAGTGAAAAATGGATTACCTGTTTATTTTAAATATTTTTTATTTAAAATAAACTGGAGGTGTTTGTGTGCTTAGCATAACATGACAGATGGCATTCCAAATAAAAATCAGTGACTTTTATCAATTTGTTGTCTGTTGACATCCTCAAAGTTGTTCTGCTATCTTTGTTTTGATTTTTTGTGAAAATCAAGTCAGCAGATGCTTTCTGTTTATTTTAAATTTTGTATTTAAAATAAACTGGAGTCATTAATTTTACACAGAAAAACGTTAAAAATGCAATTTTTAACTAAAAGTGTACAGTGTACACCAATTCTGTTTAAAATTCAGAGATGTGAAGAGCTTAATGTGGAAATTCTCTGTTCTCCATCATTTTATTTATTTATTTTATTTAATCTGAAAATCAAATAAAAGATGCTTTTTGAGTGTTATTTTAAATCTCTTCAGTATTTAAAATGAGCATCAATTGTTCGTCTGTACCTCTGTTATTCAAAAATTCTTTATTTAAAATAAACAGGATTTTTTGTTTGTGTACAGAACAATTTTAAAGCTGGTAATTTTTACCATAAAAAATGCTGACTTTATGATGTGTTGAGAGAAAACTCATCTATTAACGTCCAGCAGGGGGCAGCGTCGAGTATGTTATCACGAAGCGACTGAGTTTAAATCAGTACATGGAAAGAAAACAACCTTTTAGGGTTAGTTTTCAGTAAGAACGTGATAATTGCTCGAACCGCGTTCTTGTCAGAGACAAGTTTATGTTGCTAGACAGTGTTGATGGCTTCAGATGAGTGTTTAAGTGTGTGTTCGTGTGTGAACGAGTGTGAACCAGCGAGTGTGACCTGTCACTCAAAGTGCGGCACCTGGAAGTGACGACAAAAATGGGCGGGCCAACGCAGCGTGCGTAGCGCGTCACCAGCTTCTTACGTGAGCGAGGCGGAGCTCGCTACAACATACGTGACGTCAACAAATCAATCACAGCATATGTAGTTCATTCTCCAAGCATAAATGGCGAATGTAGTTTCTTACCTTCGACCAATGTAGCGCCGGAAATGACGACAAAGTGGGCTGGTCGCAACGGCGTGCGACGTGATTGACAGCTCACAACAGCGAATCAGCGTTCGCTACATGAGTGATTGACAGCACACAGTACTCGTTTCATCCAATCACAGCTCATAAACAAACATGTAGACACACGTCTTCTTAACGTTAGCTTGCACAGCAGACCACAACTTCATAGACTCTTAAAAACAACTCAAACGCTACAATTTAACTTCCCAAAATGCTGAAACATGCGGCGCACATCTAGACAGGCCAACTTAGTCACGCTCAGTAACCCAGCACTGCAGCTGTTGAACAAACACGGACTCTCTCGGAGTCACTTCAAGGTCGGTTCCGTCCACGTTAAAGGAGCAGAAAACTCGGGTCAGAACCCATTATCCGACAACGTTCTAACATATATGCTGCTTCGACCTTCTTTAAAATGTAAAATACCACAACAGCAATCTTGTAGATGTTAAATTAGCTTCCAGGGCAGGCAGTTTGACTCGGCGATCAAACAACAAAGTTCTGTACCGGAGTGTGTGCTTGAACTGGGTCGAAGCCGAACCAGAACTCCCACAGACCACGGCTGACAAAAACTTCACCTGAATGCTTCCAACAGCGTGTAACAGAGTTGAAACAATAATAATCTCACAGCTTCAAATGATAAAAACATGCAGAATCTGCCTGCTTTGAACACTTCCAGCCAAAATTATTATCCTCAGAGTTTAAAACTTGGATCCTTTTATGCAAACATGACGTTACAGTTCATGACTGAGACCACAGATATCAATAAACTTTTAGAAGCCGATACGAGGCCACCAGATGTAAGGGGTTAATGTGGAGGGTCAGTTTAATACTGACCTCCTTTTTACCTTAATTTACTTATTCAGATTGAATAGTAATTTCACGGATTCTCTTCTTTTTCAGTTTATTCAATATTTCTGTGATCTTTATGATGGACAAATAAACAGAGCCATTAAGTGACAAAGACGTTAACTTAGTTTGATATGTCAAAAAGACACTATCATTTATTTAAAATAAATCAACTAAATTAACACCATTACACTTGATTGACATGATTTCACTTTCTTTCAATTTAAAACGTCAGCACACTTAAATTCAACACAACAGACATAAATATTGGATGTTAACATATTTAGTCTGAGGGGCATTTCAGCTTAAAATAGTTTCCAGCTTAAGATTGAGAGGGAAAGGGAAAAGGAGGAATAAGAGGTTGGAGAGATTAAGTTATTTATCTCGAGTGTAACCAGAGATGACACTTTCCATCCGACTTCGGCTAAATCCCAGGTACGTTTGTAAACAGCTTTACCTTTTGACGATGCGTCTGATAAAGATATTACCAGCCTCCCAGGTGCACAGAGTCCTTCCGGCCCTCGTACGTCTGAACTGGTCGTTTACTTCCAACGTCTCCTCGGATCCGCGTCAGCCGTCAGAAACATGTGGCAGCTTCTGGCCGACTTCAAGACGAGATGTTTCTCAAAGAAAGTTCATTAGGAACTTTGGAGCTTTTGCTCGGGGAACTGGATGGAGGCGTCCATCAGTTCTAGCTGACAAGTTAGTCTTTGGCTCTTGACCAAGCTTGACCAGCTGCAAGGCAGAGAGCTTTCAGGTCTCCGTCCATTCAAACTCTCTGTCCATTCAAAAGACTGAAGCGTTTCCGCACAGTTAGAACTTAAAAGACTTAGAGAGGAGAAAAACTTGTCTCTTTTTCATTGGTCCACTCGTTATCACTATTCAAGGTGAAATTCAGCACAGAGAAGGAAATTGTTTAGGAAAAGTATCTGAGTGAGAGACTTTCAGACGCTAGATGAGAGTTTTAGCTGAAACTCGACAAAAACAATTTCAGTGTAAGTCAGTTTGACATTTTAGCTGAACTTTGACACCTTTTCACTTGCAGAAATGACACATTGATGTTTCACATTTAAAGAATAACAGCATATAACATATATCATGAAAATGACAAAAGTTATTCTTT
>JBBPBX010065310.1:0-19984 GCA_038048925.1 Garcialebias charrua | reverse complement strand
GACCTGGGTGTCTCAGACCACAGGGTCATCTCCCTGGAAGTGCCTTCATCTTCGCCTGCTTCAAACCCAAAACGACCCATCCAGTTCCGTGACCTTAAAAACATTTCCCTTGATGTTCTGTCTGCTGATCTTCACACCCTGACCGCTGTCAATCATCCTTCTGCAGATGACTCTGTGGATTACTACAACCAATCTCTTCGGGAGCTCCTGGACCTACATGCTCCCTTGAAAACAAGACTGGTGTCTTTCTCCCGTTCAGCCCCTTGGTACACTGATGAGCTGCGCAAGATGAAGGCAACTGGCCGTGCTATCGAGAGACGTCTAAAATCATCTGGTCTCTCGGTACATAAGCAGGCGTACAAAGAACATCAGAAAGCGTACGCCTATTCTCTTAAAGAAGCACGCTCCAAATATTATTCTAACATCATCAACACCTGCCCTGGAAACTCTAAACAGCTCTTCTCCACAATAACTCGTCTGCTTAATCCCATTAAACAAACTCTTGAGGACTCTGCTCAAAAATGCGACCTGTTTCTTTCATCTTTTAAAACCAAAATTGACACTATCAGATCTCAGCTCCACAACCTCCCTGTTCTCAGTGTGCCATCTACCCGTCTGCATTCTGGGACCCTTAACAGCTTTGACGAAGTTGTTCAGAGTGAGGTGGAGGCCATCATCAAGAAAATGAAGCCTTCATCCTGCGCCCTGGATCCTTTCCCCTCGTCTCTCATAAAATCCAATCACTCTGCAATAGGCCCACTTATCACTCAAATAATAAATCAGTCTCTTCAATCTGGTCATGTTCCACTGCCTCTAAAAACTGCCATCATTAGGCCTCTTCTGAAAAAATCTAATTTGGATCCCGACATTTTTTCTAATTACCGCCCAATTTCACACCTCCCTTTTCTGTCTAAAGTGCTGGAAAAAGCAGTTGCTGCTCAGCTGCAGGATCACTTACAACAACACTCCCTGTATGAGAAGTTCCAGTCTGGATTCAGGGCAGCTCACAGTACTGAGACTGCACTGCTGAGAGTTACTAATGATGTCCTCTTGGCTGCTGACACTGGCTCTCCCTCCATCCTTGTCCTCCTTGACCTCACTGCAGCCTTCGACACTGTGGACCATAGTATCCTCCTCCACCGTCTTCATGTGGAGGTCGGTCTCTGTGACACCGTCCTGGACTGGTTTAAATCTTTCCTCTCCAATAGGCTGGAATGTGTTAGTCTTGGCAACGCCACGTCCCAGACAGTCTCTGTCTCCTGTGGTGTCCCTCAGGGGTCGGTTCTGGGGCCCCTGTTGTTTTCCCTTTACATGCTGCCTTTAGGTCAAATTATTAATCAGTTCAACATTTCTTTTCACTGTTATGCCGACGATACACAGCTTTACATCAGGACTGGAGCATCCTCATCTTCCACCTTGTCATCTCCATCTTCACTCACTGCCCTCTCTGCCTGCCTGGAGGCAATTAGGGCATGGATGAATCAGAACTTTCTTCAATTAAACTGCTCCAAGACCGAGGCCATACTGATTGGCACCCCTCACCAGGTACAGACATCTACTATAACAACACTTTCCTTTTCTGGACAGGACATCCCCCTCTCCACCTCTGTTACTAATCTTGGAATAAAAATGGACTCCAATCTTACATTTGAAAATCACATTAAGCTTCTGTTTAAAACTTGCTTCTTCCATCTTCGAAACATCTCTAGACTTCGCCCATCCCTAACTTTTTCCGATGCTGAGAAGCTCGTCCATGCTTTTGTCTCCTCCAGGCTCGACTACTGCAACTCCCTGTTTATTGGAATCCCTGGCAAAAACCTTCAGAAACTTCAATATATTCAAAACAGTGCTGCAAGGATCTTGTTGCGAGTTCGTAAATTTGAACATATTACGCCCATTCTTCATAACCTTCATTGGCTTCCTGTCGCCTACAGAATTCAGTACAAAACTGCTCTCATTACACATCAATGCTTACATGGAGCTTCACCAGATTATCTGAAGGATATTCTTATTCCACACTCATCCACCCGGTCGCTGCGGTCACAGAACAGTAATCTCCTTCACATTCCGAGAACCAAATTAAGGACCATGGGAGACCGGGCTTTCAGTGTGGCTGCCCCCCGCCTGTGGAACTCTCTTCCTGACTGTCTGAGGGTCCCACAGTCTGTGGTTGACTTTAAGAGCGGCTTGAAGACCTTTCTTTTCAACCGAGCATACTCTGCCTCCTCATGATTCTACTTTTGATCTTAGTTGATACTGTTATTGATTTTACTTGTTTTATTACTGTTTTACTGACATTTAATTTCTGTTGCACCTTGTAGCACTTTGAGATTTTCATTAATGAAAGTGCGTTATAAATTGAATTCATTATTATTATTATTATTATGGACAGAGAGAACATTAGAGGACGATACTGGACAGAGAGGACATTAGAGGAGGACACTGGACAGAGAGGACATTAGAGGACGATACTGGACAGAGAGGACATTAGAGGAGGACACTGGACAGAGAGGACATTAGAGGAGGACACTGGACAGAGAGAACATTAGAGGACGATACTGGACAGAGAGGACATTAGAGGAGGACACTGGACAGAGAGAACATTAGAGGACGACACTGGACAGAGAGAACATTAGAGGAGGACACTGGACAGAGAGAACATTAGAGGACGATACTGGACAGAGAGGACATTAGAGGAGGACACTGGACAGAGAGGACATTAGAGGACACTGGACAGAGAGGACATTAGAGGAGGACACTGGACAGAGAGGACATTAGAGGAGGACACTGGACAGAGAGGACATTAGAGGACACTGGACAGAGAGGACATTAGAGGAGGACACTGGACAGAGAGGACATTAGAGGAGGACACTGGACAGAGAGGACATTAGAGGAGGACACTGGACAGAGAGGACATTAGAGGACGACACTGGACAGAGAGGACATTAGAGGAGGACACTGGACAGAGAGGACATTAGAGGACGACACTGGACAGAGAGGACATTAGAGGACGATACTGGACAGAGAGGACATTAGAGGAGGACACTGGACAGAGAGGACATTAGAGGACGACACTGGACAGAGAGGACATTAGAGGAGGACACTGGACAGAGAGGACATTAGAGGACGACACTGGACAGAGAGGACATTAGAGGAGGACACTGGACAGAGAGGACATTAGAGGACGACACTGGACAGAGAGGACATTAGAGGACGACACTGGACAGAGAGAACATTAGAGGACGACACTGGACAGAGAGGACATTAGAGGACGACACTGGACAGAGAGAACATTAGAGGACGACACTGGACAGAGAGGACATTAGAGGACGACACTGGACAGAGAGGACATTAGAGGAGGACACTGGACAGAGAGGACATTAGAGGACGACACTGGACAGAGAGGACATTAGAGGACGACACTGGACAGAGAGGACATTAGAGGACGACACTGGACAGAGAGGACATTAGAGGACGACACTGGACAGAGAGGACATTAGAGGAGGACACTGGACAGAGAGGACATTAGAGGAGGACACTGGACAGAGAGGACATTAGAGGACGACACTGGACAGAGAGGACATTAGAGGACGACACTGGACAGAGAGGACATTAGAGGAGGACACTGGACAGAGAGGACATTAGAGGAGGACACTGGACAGAGAGGACATTAGAGGAGGACACTGGACAGAGAGGACATTAGAGGAGGACACTGGACAGAGAGGACATTAGAGGAGGACACTGGACAGAGAGAACATTAGAGGACGATACTGGACAGAGAGGACATTAGAGGAGGACACTGGACAGAGAGGACATTAGAGGAGGACACTGGACAGAGAGGACATTAGAGGACGACACTGGACAGAGAGGACATTAGAGGAGGACACTGGACAGAGAGAACATTAGAGGACGATACTGGACAGAGAGGACATTAGAGGAGGACACTGGACAGAGAGGACATTAGAGGACGACACTGGACAGAGAGGACATTAGAGGAGGACACTGGACAGAGAGAACATTAGAGGACGATACTGGACAGAGAGGACATTAGAGGAGGACACTGGACAGAGAGGACATTAGAGGAGGACACTGGACAGAGAGGACATTAGAGGAGGACACTGGACAGAGAGAACATTAGAGGACGATACTGGACAGAGAGGACATTAGAGGAGGACACTGGACAGAGAGGACATTAGAGGAGGACACTGGACAGAGAGGACATTAGAGGAGGACACTGGACAGAGAGGACATTAGAGGAGGACACTGGACAGAGAGGACATTAGAGGACGACACTGGACAGAGAGGACATTAGAGGAGGACACTGGACAGAGAGGACATTAGAGGAGGACACTGGACAGAGAGGACATTAGAGGACGACACTGGACAGAGAGGACATTAGAGGACGACACTGGACAGAGAGGACATTAGAGGAGGACACTGGACAGAGAGGACATTAGAGGACGACACTGGACAGAGAGGACATTAGAGGAGGACACTGGACAGAGAGGACATTAGAGGACGACACTGGACAGAGAGGACATTAGAGGACGACACTGGACAGAGAGGACATTAGAGGAGGACACTGGACAGAGAGGACATTAGAGGAGGACACTGGACAGAGAGGACATTAGAGGAGGACACTGGACAGAGAGGACATTAGAGGAGGACACTGGACAGAGAGGACATTAGAGGAGGACACTGGACAGAGAGGACATTAGAGGAGGACACTGGACAGAGAGGACATTAGAGGAGGACACTGGACAGAGAGGACATTAGAGGAGGACACTGGACAGAGAGGACATTAGAGGAGGACACTGGACAGAGAGGACATTAGAGGAGGACACTGGACAGAGAGGACATTAGAGGAGGACACTGGACAGAGAGGACATTAGAGGAGGACACTGGACAGAGAGGACATTAGAGGACGATACTGGACAGAGAGGACATTAGAGGAGGACACTGGACAGAGAGGACATTAGAGGACGACACTGGACAGAGAGAACATTAGAGGAGGACACTGGACAGAGAGGACATTAGAGGAGGACACTGGACAGAGAGAACATTAGAGGAGGACACTGGACAGAGAGGACATTAGAGGAGGACACTGGACAGAGAGGACATTAGAGGACGATACTGGACAGAGAGGACATTAGAGGAGGACACTGGACAGAGAGGACATTAGAGGACGACACTGGACAGAGAGGACATTAGAGGAGGACACTGGACAGAGAGGACATTAGAGGAGGACACTGGACAGAGAGGACATTAGAGGAGGACACTGGACAGAGAGGACATTAGAGGACGACACTGGACAGAGAGGACATTAGAGGAGGACACTGGACAGAGAGGACATTAGAGGAGGACACTGGACAGAGAGGACATTAGAGGAGGACACTGGACAGAGAGGACATTAGAGGAGGACACTGGACAGAGAGGACATTAGAGGAGGACACTGGACAGAGAGGACATTAGAGGAGGACACTGGACAGAGAGGACATTAGAGGAGGACACTGGACAGAGAGGACATTAGAGGAGGACACTGGACAGAGAGGACATTAGAGGAGGACACTGGACAGAGAGGACATTAGAGGAGGACACTGGACAGAGAGGACATTAGAGGAGGACACTGGACAGAGAGGACATTAGAGGAGGACACTGGACAGAGAGGACATTAGAGGAGGACACTGGACAGAGAGGACATTAGAGGAGGACACTGGACAGAGAGGACATTAGAGGAGGACACTGGACAGAGAGGACATTAGAGGAGGACACTGGACAGAGAGGACATTAGAGGAGGACACTGGACAGAGAGGACATTAGAGGAGGACACTGGACAGAGAGGACATTAGAGGAGGACACTGGACAGAGAGGACATTAGAGGAGGACACTGGACAGAGAGGACATTAGAGGACGACACTGGACAGAGAGGACATTAGAGGAGGACACTGGACAGAGAGGACATTAGAGGACGACACTGGACAGAGAGGACATTAGAGGACGACACTGGACAGAGAGGACATTAGAGGACGACACTGGACAGAGAGGACATTAGAGGACGACACTGGACAGAGAGGACATTAGAGGAGGACACTGGACAGAGAGGACATTAGAGGACGACACTGGACAGAGAGGACATTAGAGGAGGACACTGGACAGAGAGGACATTAGAGGACACTGGACAGAGAGGACATTAGAGGAGGACACTGGACAGAGAGGACATTAGAGGACGACACTGGACAGAGAGGACATTAGAGGAGGACACTGGACAGAGAGGACATTAGAGGACGACACTGGACAGAGAGGACATTAGAGGAGGACACTGGACAGAGAGGACATTAGAGGAGGACACTGGACAGAGAGGACATTAGAGGAGGACACTGGACAGAGAGGACATTAGAGGAGGACACTGGACAGAGAGGACATTAGAGGAGGACACTGGACAGAGAGGACATTAGAGGAGGACACTGGACAGAGAGGACATTAGAGGAGGACACTGGACAGAGAGGACATTAGAGGAGGACACTGGACAGAGAGGACATTAGAGGACGACACTGGACAGAGAGGACATTAGAGGAGGACACTGGACAGAGAGAACATTAGAGGACGATACTGGACAGAGAGGACATTAGAGGAGGACACTGGACAGAGAGAACATTAGAGGACGATACTGGACAGAGAGGACATTAGAGGAGGACACTGGACAGAGAGGACATTAGAGGACGACACTGGACAGAGAGGACATTAGAGGAGGACACTGGACAGAGAGGACATTAGAGGAGGACACTGGACAGAGAGGACATTAGAGGAGGACACTGGACAGAGAGGACATTAGAGGAGGACACTGGACAGAGAGGACATTAGAGGAGGACACTGGACAGAGAGGACATTAGAGGAGGACACTGGACAGAGAGGACATTAGAGGAGGACACTGGACAGAGAGAACATTAGAGGACGATACTGGACAGAGAGGACATTAGAGGAGGACACTGGACAGAGAGGACATTAGAGGAGGACACTGGACAGAGAGGACATTAGAGGAGGACACTGGACAGAGAGGACATTAGAGGACGACACTGGACAGAGAGGACATTAGAGGACGACACTGGACAGAGAGGACATTAGAGGACGACACTGGACAGAGAGGACATTAGAGGACGACACTGGACAGAGAGGACATTAGAGGAGGACACTGGACAGAGAGGACATTAGAGGACGACACTGGACAGAGAGGACATTAGAGGAGGACACTGGACAGAGAGGACATTAGAGGAGGACACTGGACAGAGAGGACATTAGAGGAGGACACTGGACAGAGAGGACATTAGAGGAGGACACTGGACAGAGAGGACATTAGAGGACGACACTGGACAGAGAGGACATTAGAGGACGACACTGGACAGAGAGGACATTAGAGGACGACACTGGACAGAGAGGACATTAGAGGAGGACACTGGACAGAGAGGACATTAGAGGACGACACTGGACAGAGAGGACATTAGAGGACGATACTGGACAGAGAGGACATTAGAGGAGGACACTGGACAGAGAGAACATTAGAGGACGATACTGGACAGAGAGGACATTAGAGGAGGACACTGGACAGAGAGGACATTAGAGGACGACACTGGACAGAGAGGACATTAGAGGAGGACACTGGACAGAGAGGACATTAGAGGAGGACACTGGACAGAGAGGACATTAGAGGACGACACTGGACAGAGAGGACATTAGAGGACGACACTGGACAGAGAGGACATTAGAGGACGATACTGGACAGAGAGGACATTAGAGGAGGACACTGGACAGAGAGGACATTAGAGGACGACACTGGACAGAGAGGACATTAGAGGACGACACTGGACAGAGAGGACATTAGAGGACGACACTGGACAGAGAGGACATTAGAGGACGACACTGGACAGAGAGGACATTAGAGGACGACACTGGACAGAGAGGACATTAGAGGACGATACTGGACAGAGAGGACATTAGAGGAGGACACTGGACAGAGAGGACATTAGAGGACGACACTGGACAGAGAGGACATTAGAGGAGGACACTGGACAGAGAGGACATTAGAGGACGATACTGGACAGAGAGGACATTAGAGGAGGACACTGGACAGAGAGGACATTAGAGGACGACACTGGACAGAGAGGACATTAGAGGAGGACACTGGACAGAGAGGACATTAGAGGACGACACTGGACAGAGAGGACATTAGAGGACGACACTGGACAGAGAGGACATTAGAGGACGATACTGGACAGAGAGGACATTAGAGGACGATACTGGACAGAGAGGACATTAGAGGACGATACTGGACAGAGAGGACATTAGAGGACGATACTGGACAGAGAGGACATTAGAGGACGATACTGGACAGAGAGGACATTAGAGGAGGATACTGGACAGAGAGGACATTAGAGGACGATACTGGACAGAGAGGACATTAGAGGACGATACTGGACAGAGAGGACATTAGAGGAGGATACTGGACAGAGAGGACATTAGAGGAGGATACTGGACAGAGAGGACATTAGAGGACGATACTGGACAGAGAGGACATTAGAGGAGGACACTGGACAGAGAGGACATTAGAGGACGACACTGGACAGAGAGGACATTAGAGGAGGACACTGGACAGAGAGGACATTAGAGGACGACACTGGACAGAGAGGACATTAGAGGACGACACTGGACAGAGAGGACATTAGAGGACGACACTGGACAGAGAGGACATTAGAGGAGGACACTGGACAGAGAGGACATTAGAGGAGGACACTGGACAGAGAGGACATTAGAGGACGATACTGGACAGAGAGGACATTAGAGGAGGACACTGGACAGAGAGGACATTAGAGGACGACACTGGACAGAGAGGACATTAGAGGAGGACACTGGACAGAGAGGACATTAGAGGACGACACTGGACAGAGAGGACATTAGAGGAGGACACTGGACAGAGAGGACATTAGAGGACGACACTGGACAGAGAGGACATTAGAGGAGGACACTGGACAGAGAGGACATTAGAGGACGACACTGGACAGAGAGGACATTAGAGGAGGACACTGGACAGAGAGGACATTAGAGGAGGACACTGGACAGAGAGGACATTAGAGGACGACACTGGACAGAGAGGACATTAGAGGAGGACACTGGACAGAGAGGACATTAGAGGACGACACTGGACAGAGAGGACATTAGAGGACGACACTGGACAGAGAGGACATTAGAGGACGACACTGGACAGAGAGGACATTAGAGGACGACACTGGACAGAGAGGACATTAGAGGAGGACACTGGACAGAGAGGACATTAGAGGACGACACTGGACAGAGAGGACATTAGAGGACGACACTGGACAGAGAGGACATTAGAGGAGGACACTGGACAGAGAGGACATTAGAGGACGACACTGGACAGAGAGGACATTAGAGGAGGACACTGGACAGAGAGGACATTAGAGGAGGACACTGGACAGAGAGGACATTAGAGGAGGACACTGGACAGAGAGGACATTAGAGGAGGACACTGGACAGAGAGGACATTAGAGGAGGACACTGGACAGAGAGGACATTAGAGGACGACACTGGACAGAGAGGACATTAGAGGAGGACACTGGACAGAGAGGACATTAGAGGAGGACACTGGACAGAGAGGACATTAGAGGACGACACTGGACAGAGAGGACATTAGAGGAGGACACTGGACAGAGAGGACATTAGAGGACGACACTGGACAGAGAGGACATTAGAGGAGGACACTGGACAGAGAGGACATTAGAGGACGACACTGGACAGAGAGGACATTAGAGGAGGACACTGGACAGAGAGGACATTAGAGGAGGACACTGGACAGAGAGGACATTAGAGGAGGACACTGGACAGAGAGGACATTAGAGGAGGACACTGGACAGAGAGGACATTAGAGGAGGACACTGGACAGAGAGGACATTAGAGGACGACACTGGACAGAGAGGACATTAGAGGAGGACACTGGACAGAGAGAACATTAGAGGACGACACTGGACAGAGAGGACATTAGAGGAGGACACTGGACAGAGAGGACATTAGAGGAGGACACTGGACAGAGAGGACATTAGAGGACGACACTGGACAGAGAGGACATTAGAGGACGACACTGGACAGAGAGGACATTAGAGGACGACACTGGACAGAGAGGACATTAGAGGAGGACACTGGACAGAGAGGACATTAGAGGAGGACACTGGACAGAGAGGACATTAGAGGAGGACACTGGACAGAGAGGACATTAGAGGAGGACACTGGACAGAGAGGACATTAGAGGAGGACACTGGACAGAGAGGACATTAGAGGAGGACACTGGACAGAGAGGACATTAGAGGAGGACACTGGACAGAGAGGACATTAGAGGAGGACACTGGACAGAGAGGACATTAGAGGACGACACTGGACAGAGAGGACATTAGAGGAGGACACTGGACAGAGAGGACATTAGAGGACGACACTGGACAGAGAGGACATTAGAGGAGGACACTGGACAGAGAGGACATTAGAGGACGACACTGGACAGAGAGGACATTAGAGGAGGACACTGGACAGAGAGGACATTAGAGGAGGACACTGGACAGAGAGGACATTAGAGGAGGACACTGGACAGAGAGGACATTAGAGGAGGACACTGGACAGAGAGGACATTAGAGGAGGACACTGGACAGAGAGGACATTAGAGGACGACACTGGACAGAGAGGACATTAGAGGAGGACACTGGACAGAGAGAACATTAGAGGACGATACTGGACAGAGAGGACATTAGAGGAGGACACTGGACAGAGAGGACATTAGAGGAGGACACTGGACAGAGAGGACATTAGAGGAGGACACTGGACAGAGAGGACATTAGAGGAGGACACTGGACAGAGAGGACATTAGAGGAGGACACTGGACAGAGAGGACATTAGAGGAGGACACTGGACAGAGAGGACATTAGAGGAGGACACTGGACAGAGAGGACATTAGAGGAGGACACTGGACAGAGAGGACATTAGAGGACGACACTGGACAGAGAGGACATTAGAGGAGGACACTGGACAGAGAGGACATTAGAGGACGACACTGGACAGAGAGGACATTAGAGGAGGACACTGGACAGAGAGGACATTAGAGGAGGACACTGGACAGAGAGGACATTAGAGGAGGACACTGGACAGAGAGGACATTAGAGGAGGACACTGGACAGAGAGGACATTAGAGGAGGACACTGGACAGAGAGGACATTAGAGGAGGACACTGGACAGAGAGGACATTAGAGGAGGACACTGGACAGAGAGGACATTAGAGGAGGACACTGGACAGAGAGGACATTAGAGGAGGACACTGGACAGAGAGGACATTAGAGGAGGACACTGGACAGAGAGGACATTAGAGGACGACACTGGACAGAGAGGACATTAGAGGACGACACTGGACAGAGAGGACATTAGAGGACGACACTGGACAGAGAGGACATTAGAGGACGACACTGGACAGAGAGGACATTAGAGGAGGACACTGGACAGAGAGGACATTAGAGGACGACACTGGACAGAGAGGACATTAGAGGAGGACACTGGACAGAGAGGACATTAGAGGACGACACTGGACAGAGAGGACATTAGAGGACGACACTGGACAGAGAGGACATTAGAGGACGACACTGGACAGAGAGGACATTAGAGGACGACACTGGACAGAGAGGACATTAGAGGACGACACTGGACAGAGAGGACATTAGAGGAGGACACTGGACAGAGAGGACATTAGAGGACGACACTGGACAGAGAGGACATTAGAGGAGGACACTGGACAGAGAGGACATTAGAGGACGACACTGGACAGAGAGGACATTAGAGGAGGACACTGGACAGAGAGGACATTAGAGGAGGACACTGGACAGAGAGGACATTAGAGGACGACACTGGACAGAGAGGACATTAGAGGAGGACACTGGACAGAGAGGACATTAGAGGAGGACACTGGACAGAGAGGACATTAGAGGAGGACACTGGACAGAGAGGACATTAGAGGACGACACTGGACAGAGAGGACATTAGAGGAGGACACTGGACAGAGAGGACATTAGAGGACGACACTGGACAGAGAGGACATTAGAGGAGGACACTGGACAGAGAGGACATTAGAGGACGACACTGGACAGAGAGGACATTAGAGGAGGACACTGGACAGAGAGGACATTAGAGGACGACACTGGACAGAGAGGACATTAGAGGACGACACTGGACAGAGAGGACATTAGAGGAGGACACTGGACAGAGAGGACATTAGAGGACGACACTGGACAGAGAGGACATTAGAGGACGACACTGGACAGAGAGGACATTAGAGGAGGACACTGGACAGAGAGGACATTAGAGGACGACACTGGACAGAGAGGACATTAGAGGAGGACACTGGACAGAGAGGACATTAGAGGAGGACACTGGACAGAGAGGACATTAGAGGACGACACTGGACAGAGAGGACATTAGAGGAGGACACTGGACAGAGAGGACATTAGAGGACGACACTGGACAGAGAGGACATTAGAGGACGACACTGGACAGAGAGGACATTAGAGGAGGACACTGGACAGAGAGGACATTAGAGGAGGACACTGGACAGAGAGGACATTAGAGGACGACACTGGACAGAGAGGACATTAGAGGACGACACTGGACAGAGAGGACATTAGAGGACGACACTGGACAGAGAGGACATTAGAGGACGACACTGGACAGAGAGGACATTAGAGGAGGACACTGGACAGAGAGGACATTAGAGGACACTGGACAGAGAGGACATTAGAGGACGACACTGGACAGAGAGGACATTAGAGGAGGACACTGGACAGAGAGGACATTAGAGGAGGACACTGGACAGAGAGGACATTAGAGGACGACACTGGACAGAGAGGACATTAGAGGACGACACTGGACAGAGAGGACATTAGAGGACGACACTGGACAGAGAGGACATTAGAGGACGACACTGGACAGAGAGGACATTAGAGGAGGACACTGGACAGAGAGGACATTAGAGGACGACACTGGACAGAGAGGACATTAGAGGACGACACTGGACAGAGAGGACATTAGAGGAGGACACTGGACAGAGAGGACATTAGAGGACGACACTGGACAGAGAGGACATTAGAGGACGACACTGGACAGAGAGGACATTAGAGGAGGACACTGGACAGAGAGGACATTAGAGGACGACACTGGACAGAGAGGACATTAGAGGAGGACACTGGACAGAGAGGACATTAGAGGACGACACTGGACAGAGAGGACATTAGAGGAGGACACTGGACAGAGAGGACATTAGAGGACGACACTGGACAGAGAGGACATTAGAGGACGACACTGGACAGAGAGGACATTAGAGGAGGACACTGGACAGAGAGGACATTAGAGGACGACTGGACAGAGAGGACATTAGAGGAGGACACTGGACAGAGAGGACATTAGAGGAGGACACTGGACAGAGAGGACATTAGAGGAGGACACTGGACAGAGAGGACATTAGAGGAGGACACTGGACAGAGAGGACATTAGAGGAGGACACTGGACAGAGAGGACATTAGAGGACGACACTGGACAGAGAGGACATTAGAGGAGGACACTGGACAGAGAGGACATTAGAGGACGACACTGGACAGAGAGGACATTAGAGGAGGACACTGGACAGAGAGGACATTAGAGGAGGACACTGGACAGAGAGGACATTAGAGGAGGACACTGGACAGAGAGGACATTAGAGGACGACACTGGACAGAGAGGACATTAGAGGACGACACTGGACAGAGAGGACATTAGAGGAGGACACTGGACAGAGAGGACATTAGAGGAGGACACTGGACAGAGAGGACATTAGAGGAGGACACTGGACAGAGAGGACATTAGAGGACGACACTGGACAGAGAGGACATTAGAGGAGGACACTGGACAGAGAGGACATTAGAGGAGGACACTGGACAGAGAGGACATTAGAGGAGGACACTGGACAGAGAGGACATTAGAGGAGGACACTGGACAGAGAGGACATTAGAGGACGACACTGGACAGAGAGGACATTAGAGGAGGACACTGGACAGAGAGGACATTAGAGGACGACACTGGACAGAGAGGACATTAGAGGAGGACACTGGACAGAGAGGACATTAGAGGACGACACTGGACAGAGAGGACATTAGAGGAGGACACTGGACAGAGAGGACATTAGAGGAGGACACTGGACAGAGAGGACATTAGAGGACGACACTGGACAGAGAGGACATTAGAGGAGGACACTGGACAGAGAGGACATTAGAGGAGGACACTGGACAGAGAGGACATTAGAGGAGGACACTGGACAGAGAGGACATTAGAGGAGGACACTGGACAGAGAGGACATTAGAGGAGGACACTGGACAGAGAGGACATTAGAGGAGGACACTGGACAGAGAGGACATTAGAGGAGGACACTGGACAGAGAGGACATTAGAGGAGGACACTGGACAGAGAGGACATTAGAGGAGGACACTGGACAGAGAGGACATTAGAGGACGACACTGGACAGAGAGGACATTAGAGGAGGACACTGGACAGAGAGGACATTAGAGGACACTGGACAGAGAGGACATTAGAGGACGACACTGGACAGAGAGGACATTAGAGGAGGACACTGGACAGAGAGGACATTAGAGGAGGACACTGGACAGAGAGGACATTAGAGGAGGACACTGGACAGAGAGGACATTAGAGGACACTGGACAGAGAGGACATTAGAGGAGGACACTGGACAGAGAGGACATTAGAGGAGGACACTGGACAGAGAGGACATTAGAGGAGGACACTGGACAGAGAGGACATTAGAGGACGACACTGGACAGAGAGGACATTAGAGGAGGACACTGGACAGAGAGGACATTAGAGGAGGACACTGGACAGAGAGGACATTAGAGGAGGACACTGGACAGAGAGGACATTAGAGGAGGACACTGGACAGAGAGGACATTAGAGGACACTGGATTCTTACCTCGCTGTGATTCTGTCCGTCTTCATCGTGGACCTGCAGACAGAATGCGGGGTCGTCCCTGCAGGCGTCCTCCACCCGTCTGTCCCGGTGTTTGAAGGGACACTTCACCTCCAGGCAGAGCAGCCATTGGCCGGTCCGGCTGTCCGTCACGATGCCGTCGGGACTCGCAGCCAACCAGGGACGCTGGACGTCGATGAACAGACCGCAGTCCTTGACCGAGACGGGCCGGCCCAGCGTCTCCGTCTTCAGGGTCTGAGGGACCACATGACCAGTGACATCATCATGACATCATCAGTGACATCATCATGACATCATCAGTGACATCATCATGACATCACAGTAATCATGAAACAAACATCCTGTTAATTTTTTCTAAATTCAGCTACACTTTGAGTTTCTTAATTTTACAAAACACTTCTTTCCCTTTTATTATAATTAAAATAATTTTCAATAAAACTGAGTTAAATAATTCACTTTTTTTTTACTGTTTTTGAAGTTTTGAATTTTAAAACTTTTGAGATGATAATTTAAACTAAGTTTCCATCAGGTCTGTATTAAAGTGATGCGTTCAGGTGATCGTTGATGTTGTGGTTCTGGTAGAACCCACCTGGTACCGGCGGACGGCCTCGGACTCCATCTGGACCCCCCAGCTCATGGCTCTGGTCTGGACTCTGGGTCCGTCTCCTGTGGAGTCCGACAGGTGACTTATTTGGTAGATTTGATCAGAACAAACAGGTATGGGGGCGGGGCCTACCTGTGACTGCAGTCAGGTATGACGTGGGCGGAGCTTTACTCTTGCCGTTAACGAAGCCGCAGTGGGCAATCCGATGAGCCACAGAGGCTGTGATCCGGTTCTTCCTCCATGTAAACCAGTCCGGGTTGATCCTCTGTCCGCGGGTCAGAACCTCCACCTGCTCCACCAAACACCTGTCCAGGTGAGCGCTCACAACCAGTGGCACCGCCTCC
This sequence comes from Garcialebias charrua, assembly GCA_038048925.1. NCBI lineage: Eukaryota > Metazoa > Chordata > Actinopteri > Cyprinodontiformes > Rivulidae > Garcialebias > Garcialebias charrua. The sequence goes on along the minus strand of JBBPBX010065310.1, from coordinate 3,972 downwards.
GGTTTGGGCGGCGCTCCATCTCCAGAAGAATTCAGATCTTTGTTCGGTTCTGGTCTCACGGCAGAAACAACCCCGTTGTTGTCCTGGTTCTCCTGGGCCGGGTCAGGCTTGGTTCTGATCCGAGGGCGCGGAGCAGGACCGGTTCTCGTCTTGTGGCTGCTGGGTCTGGCTGAAGCTCCGCCTCCTGCCGCCTGGATAGACGGGTGGTACCGGACCTGCGGCAGGATGGGCTTCTGGGTCGCACCGGTCTGTGGAGAGGCCGGTTGGTGGTTCTGTTTCTGCATGTTGGTTTGGTCTAAACAGGAACCAGAACACAAAGTGGTTCAGTCTGAGGTCAAAGGTCATGAATAACAACTAAATAACAACAGATCAGTGAACTGATAATAATAATAATAACACTAATAAATTATAATAATAATAATAATACAGTCCTCATCAAAACAGCTAAAAAGAAGGCTTACACATAGGTGTAAATCCCAGGGGGGTCGCGGGGGTCCGGACCCCCCCCAATCTTGGGGAAGTGTAGATTTGTCCCCCCCAATAATTCAATAAAGGAAACTGTGTATTTAAACAATATAAATATAAAAAGGCAAAAAGAGATAGAAATCCGCCATTAATCTAAAAAAAAAAGGAATTTTTGCCTCCCCCCCTCCCCCCTGGCAAATGGTTTAGTCCAATGTGTAGGAGGAACAACAACAACAGCAGTGCCGGTAACGGTCACAGGCTCCGGCTGAGCCTTTTGAGGTGGGAAGTGAGTTGTGTGTCACTGCAAACTACTAACTTCCAGTAAGTTAAAACATGGGTGAGACATTTCATTTGAGTAGGATGAAACACATTAGCAAAGAAAATCAGATTCTAGTTTTTGCTCTTTGGCTCTTTTGTTTGAGCCTCTTAGTTAAATGGCAGCACTTTTCTCAAATGTAAGGCAGAAAAACAAAGTCTTGTTCTAATCTAATTTTTGTGCTGCAGTGAATTGTTGTGTTGCACAATACAGTACATGTTAATATACTTCATTTATTTTTTGCATACATGTTGTAATTTAGATTTCTCATCTCTTGCATTAAGAGACAACAAATCAATGTTTATGCGTAATTTTATTCATTAAAGTATTTCTTCTCCTTGAAAACTGTTTTCTTTTTAAGCTTTAAGATTTTGGGAAGGTGTGGTACCAGATTATCAGTGACACTGACCAATCTATGAATACAAGCCAAACTGAAATTTAAACAATATTTAGAGGGGACCTATTTTGCAAAATTCTCATTTTGCCACTTGTCATTTATTTGTCGTCTATTGTACTGCAGATTGAACACATTAATTTTTTTTTACAAGAGTAATGAGTGTCACTATTGTACTGATTAATAGTAGTACTGTATTAAGACTACTAAATAAAATACATGCCATTTAAATCAATATTATTGCTGATTATTCTGCATAGTCTATACATGCAGTTTGGATAAACTTCCCTCTGTACATTTTGCATTACATTTCACTGTAACTTTGCCGACACCCCCCCCAAAAAAAATTGCTTTAAAAAAATTGGGTCCCCCCCAATAATGTGATGAAATCCAGGCCCTTGGGCTTACAGCAGAAATTAGAAAACCTTTGGATAAAAAAATTAAAATACTACAGTACTAGTTTTACTATTAATACTAATGCTAGCTTCACTACTGCTACAAGTGGTGCAGTAGTAACATTTTAGTATTGGTCTTGTCTGACTCCTCACCACTTTGAGCTGCGTCACGCGCCGGCGAACCGTAAACGAGCAGAGTGTTTTCCAGTTGAAGAACCGGCTGAAACCGGCTGAAGAGTCAGCTGATCACCAGACTCCTCTGTTGAAACTCTCGTTTTATGATGTTTTCATAATCACAGCTGGATTCACAACTTTCATTGACTTTTTAAAGTCACGTTTTAAAGTCAAAGCCTTGCTCGTGTTTTCGGCTTTAGTCTGAACAAGTGATCCGCTCGCTTTATTTCCCAAATATGAGTTTATTTTAAATTCTGCTCCTCCAGTTATTGATCATCGATCAGATTAAATAAACTCAGAATCACTGAAATGTCCAAAAGTGACGCCAGAGCTGCTGAAGGAAGAACCGCTCGGGTTTTAAGTGTTTCATGTGGTTTATCTACCTGCCAGGTGAGTTTACAGAGTCTGAGCAGAACTTACCCGAACCGGGAGCCTTTTCCGTGGCTTGAATCGATGTGGCTGGAGAGGAAAGAAAGAGCTGATGACGCATCGAGGCGTGACACGGTGGATGTCCCAAAACTTGTTTACGCAACTCGAGTACTCTTCCAAAGAATGTTATATATAGGTCCGTTTCACGGTTCGGGCACGTCGTCAGGATGGCCGAGCGGTCTAAGGCGCTGCGTTCAGGTCGCAGTCTCCCCTGGAGGCGTGGGTTCGAATCCCACTTCTGACATTAGTTTTTTTTGTCGATGGTTTGAATACTGTATTTTAAAAGTATTTTGAAAATTTAATTATAAAAGCCACATTATTTTTATGTGTTTTTGAAACATTTTAGTTTAGTTTTAGTTTAGTTTATTTATTCATTTTACATTCAATACAAAAATAAGTTTACAGTACATACAGTATGAAAGAAAGAAAGAAAGAAAGAAAGAAAGAAAGAAAGATTTTTGATTGATTTTTAACAAAACTTTATTCACACAGTATTAAAAACATGATCAGGACAAGCTTAAAATTAGTTGTTTACATTAAAAGCTCGTTGTAGTTTAGTTCTTTCTGATCAGAAATGGTACATAAGATGTTTTTGAACCCCCACAGTTTCATAAACAAGAAAGAAAGAAAGAAAGAAAGAAAGAAAGAAAGAAAGAAAGAAAGAAAGAAAGAAAGAAAGAAAGAAGAGGAATGAAAGTCAGCCGTAGTAAGACAGAGTACATGTGTGAATGAGAGGGAGGAGGTGGAACAGTGAGGCTACAAGGGTCAGAGGTCACAAAGGTGCAGGACTTCAAGTACTTGGGGTCCACTGTCCAGGAAAATGGGGAATGTGGTAAAGAGGTGAAGAAGAGAGTCCAGGCAGGATGGAGTGATGGAGAAAAGTTTCAGGAGTGATTTGTGACAAAAAGGTGTCAGCAAAGGTCAAAGGAAAAGTTTACAAGACAGTGGTGAGACCAGCTATGTTGTATGGTCTGGAGACAGAGACATGGACAAAAAGACAGGAGACAGAACTGGAAGTGTCAGAAATGAAGATGTTGAGGTTCTCCTTAGGAGTGACAAGGATGGATAAGATCAGGAATGAGATCATCAGAGGTACAGCACATGTTGAACAACTGGGAGATAAAGTTAGGGAGGCCAGACTGAGATGGTTTGGACATGTCCAGAGGAGGGACAGTGGTTTGGACATGTCCAGAGGAGGGACAGTGGTTTGGACATGTCCAGAGGAGGGACAGTGGGTATATTGGTAGAAGGATGTTAGAAATGCAGCTGCCAGGAAAAAGACAAAGAGGGAGGCCAAAGAGGAGATATATGGATGCAGTTAGAGAGGACATGAAGGTAGTTGGAGTGAGGACAGAGGATGCAGAGGACAGAGTGAGGTGGAGGAGGATGACTCGCTGTGGCGACCCCTGACAAGGGAAAAGCCGAAAGAAGAAGATGAAAGAAAGAATTTGGAAAAATAAGAAACGAACATAAAATGAAAGGAGGCGGTGAGAAGAAAAATCTTATTTAAACTGCCCCTTTTTTTCTCAATTACATGAGCAAATTAATCTATAATAACAAAAACAGAGTCCCCGATTGGGGGGACTGTTTCTCAATGAGTAAATGAATAACAATATCAACTTCATAATCAGTCTAATAATTTCAGTCCAATAATCAGTCCAATAGTTTACATATACAATAAAACAGCATTTTAGGCGTTTTTGTATTTTGTCAGCATCTTAGATTTAACCATTTTCTTGAACACAAACAAGGATCCGGCATATTTAGTATCATTTTCCAAATTATTCCACAGATCAACT
>JBBPBX010065309.1:0-19985 GCA_038048925.1 Garcialebias charrua | reverse complement strand
TTATTGCAACGCAGCATCTACAAAGCTATCCACACTCCAGCGCACGGTGGCATATATTAATTACATAAAAAGAATGTATGGCAATGCCATAAAACAGTTAGCCTTTCAAGCACTGCCCGATTAAAACATTTTCTCTGACCTGAAGATTTTTTTATTAACCTGGTGTATGCACGTATGACCTGACACAGAAAAAACATCAGCGAGTGCAGCAATCAGCTGAAAAGCATTGTCCCTTATTGCCACGCTGATTCCACCAAGCTCGCCACCCTGCAGCGGACAGTGGCATACGTCACGTACATTAAGAAAACATATGGAGATGCCATAAAGCAGGTTAGCCTTTCAAGCACTGCCCGATTAAAACATTTTCTCTGGCCTGAAGATTTTTTTATTAACCTGTTGTATGCACGTATGACCTGACACAGAAAAAACATCAGCGAGTGCAGCAATCAGCTGAAAAGCATTGTCCCTTATTGCCACGCTGATTCCACCAAGCTCGCCGCCCTGCAGCGGACAGTGGCATACGTCACGTACATTAAGAAAACGTATGGAGATGCCATAAAGCAGGTTAGCCTTTCAAGCACTGCCCGATTAATAAAACATTTTCTCTGACCTGAAGATTTTTATAACCAAGCACATTAATTGTTTAAATGTTGTCACTGTAACAGACTGCACTGTAACCCACCTGTTGTTTATTGTGCACCATCTAAAGCAGGGGACTGCAACCTTTACGGTCAAATGAGTCATTTTACACCTTCGTTCACTAAATTTAAAATGCTCAGAGCCGCAACAACCTGTCATAACTGTGGTCAACAACTGGTGGTCCATGGGCTACTTTAGGTTTTTTAGAGGGTCCTTTTGTGGCCACTAGTGGTGACGTCATAAAGATAAAATAATCATTTATATTTTTTTACAATTTTAGACAAATGAAAAGTCCAGATTATTTTAAAGAGAGGGTTTTTAAATGAATAAAAACGATGAACAATAACAGACCTAGTTTTTTTTTTTTTTTGTGGAAAAATCAGTTATAGAAATAAAGCATAAAGCGGGTATGTTTTACTCCTTGTACTTTTTCTAGTATTCATATATTTGCAAAAGAAATGACAGGAACACTTCTAAAACTACCAGTTGTCCTTTTTAGTTGTTTGTATAACAACCAATAAAATTCAGTTTCATGTCAGTTTTGGTCAAAGCTTTAAAGAGCCACTGCAGAGGGACCAAAAAGCCGCATGTGGCTCTAGAGCCGCAGGTTGCAGACCCCTGATCTAAAGTGAAGAGGAAATCTGGTAAAATTATATCTGTCATGAACTTTTCTTCCTTTTTGCAGGAGTTTGAGAGGTCCACCAGTGGCGATGTGTCCTTACAGGGGGCCGAAGACTCAAAGAGCCAAATGATGCACAGCAGAACAGCAGGAAACTGCCAGTCTGTGGGTGGTGGTTCTCAGTACTGAACTGGTCTTGTTACATGACAGCCCAGAAGAAGCTTCTTGTTTTTTTGCAACTGTGGAATTTTGCATATAATTTGATTTTTTTCCTAAAGTATTTTTTATTATTAGTATCGACTTATTAAACCCTCACATGGTTCACTATGTGACAAGTCTCGTACCTTTCCACACATAAAATTGTTCCCATGCAGTCCGTCGTCTGAGCCAACTCCTGCACCCAGTCAGTGCTGAAAATGAGCGCGAATTGAAATGACTGTGTAATTCTATAATTACCTGTCATCAGAGGGCTGACACATCCAATACTTCAAGGAGGTGCAGACTTACTTGGTCGAAAACATTAAATCCATGACTAAAATCCTTTAAAGCTGGGGTATGTAAGATTGTAATGTAGTCTAACTTTTCAAACAATATATTTTAAACATATTTCTTCACTCTATCACTATCTACTGACAGACTGATTTTAGACAAAGTAATCTCTGAAAAAAACTATAGTCCCCTTGCTTCTCTATCAGCATTTATAAAAACACTGAAAACACAAGAGTGACCAGGACACTGACAGCCAATCAAAACAGAGTTGTTTGTCACGCCCCAACCCACGCCCCCACCTGTCCCAGCCGCAGCTCGTTCTCATTTAAAGGATTGCAAAGCGATGCAGGACTGTTTTTTATGTGACACAAAATGTATTAAATATCCCTTCTTTATCCCAGAGCTGGACTTTTATTTAGTTTTTTTTGCCAAAAGCCAAGTGATCGCTTCATCCTTCACTGACAGAAATGAGGAAATGGATTTGTCACGACTCACGAGCGAATTAAAACATGTCCAACGTTGCTTCGTGAACCTCTGATGATTTCTGCTGGATTTTGTGTTGTAGGATGAGTGATTCATGGTTTTATTAAATTTTTTAAACAGTTATATTATCATATAAACCCAGAACTTCGGAGCGCAGAGACCTGAGGAGGTGGAGCATTCCAGACATTCCAGAGACCAGCGCTGACAGAAAGAGGAAGTCACGAGCGAATTAAAACATGTCCAACGTTGCTTCGTGAACCTCTGATGATTTCTGCTGGATTTTGTGTTGTAGGATGAGTGATTCGTGGTTTTATTAATTTTTTTAAACAGTTATATTATCATATAAACACAGAATATTGCAGCGCAGACAGGAGGAGGTGGAGCATTCCACACATTCCAGCAGCGCAGCGACATGAGAAAGTCACGAGCGAATTAAATCATGTCCAAACGTTGCTTCGTGAACCTCTGCTGGTGTCTGCTGGATTTTGTGTTGTAGGACTAGCGCTCCATGTTTTTATTTTATTAGAAGGTTTTATTTCCATTAACACAGAATATCGCAGCGGCTCTGAGCAGACAGAAGCAGGGGGCGGAGCAGATCCCAAGTTCACAGAGCACGGACTGTGCCATATATGGCTCTGAGGGGAGGGAGCAGAATGCTTTTCTGCGCTGAAAATATTTCTAAGTCCCAGAGAGTCCCAGAGTGTTCAAATATCGCAGACCCCACCTTTAAATATGGAGAAAATGATCTCTTTAAAAAAAAAACAACAACAACAACATTGATCTATCACTGTGAGAAAAACAAAAGTTTAACATTTCTGTCATATTAACACTAGAAGTCCCAGTGAAGGGCATTTCTACCTTTGGAACCCAGAGACGGGTCGAGTGACCCGAAGGATTTTAGCTAACATCCTATAATGAGCTGTTAACAGGCGCTTTTGTTTTGTAAATAAGGCCATTACTGGCGCACCACAGGAGGGGGCACACTAATTTGACTAAGGCTGCGCTTTTTTGCGCAAGTGAACTTGGCTTCTAAATCCCCCGGTCCCTTTCAGTGGGCTACATTTGTTGGTCCGTCACTTGACCTCAGGTCATGTGACCTATGTTGGTCCGTCAGTTGACTTCATGTTGTGTGACCTGTGCTGGTCCGTCACTTGACCTTAGGTCATGTGACCTGTGTTGGTCCGTCACTTGACCTCAGGTCATGTGACCTGTGTTGGTCCGTCAGTTCACCTCAGGTCATGTGACCTGTGTCAGTCCGTCACTTGACCTCAGGTCTTGTGACCTGTGTCGGTCAGTCAGTTGACCTCAGGTCATGTGACCTGTGTCGGTCCATCAGTTGACCTCAGGTCATGTGACCTGTGTTGGTACGTCAGTTGACTTCATGCCGTGTGACCTGTGTCGGTCCGTCAGTTGACCTTATGTCGAGTGACCAGTGTCGGTCCATCAGTTGACTTCATGTCGTGTGACCTATGTCGGTCCGTCAGTTGACCTCAGGTCATGTGACCTGTGTTGGTCAGTCAGTTGACCTCAGGTCATGTGACCTGTGTCGGTCCGTCAGTTGACTTCATGTTGTGTGACCTATGTCGTTCTGTCAGTTGACCTCAGGTCAAGTGACCCATGTTGGTCCATCAGTTGACCTCATGTCGTGTGACCAGTGTCGGTCCGTCAGTGGACCTCATGCCGTGTGACCTATGTCTGTCCGTCACTTGACCTCAGGTCATGTGACCTGTTTCGGTCAGTCAGTTGACCTCAGGTCATGTGACCTGTGTCGGTCCATCAGTTGACCTCAGGTCATGTGACCTGTGTTGGTCCGTCAGTTGACCTCATGTCGTGTTACCTATTTTAGTCCATCAGTTGACCTTAGGTCATGTGACCTGTGTTGGTCCGTCAGTTGACCTCATGTCGTGTGACCTATTTCAGTCCGTCAGTTGACCTCAGGTCATGTGACCTGTTTTGGTCCGTCAGTTGACTTCATGTCATGTGACCTGCGTCGTTGTGTCAGTTGACCTCAGGTCATGTGACCTGTGTTGGTACGTCAGTTGACCTCATGCCGTGTGACCTGTGTCGATCCGTCAGTTGACCTCATGCCGTGTGACCTATGTCTGTCCGTCACTTGACCTCAGGTCATGTGACCTGTTTCGGTCAGTCAGTTGACCTCAGGTCATGTGACCTGTGTCGGTCCATCAGTTGACCTCAGGTCATGTGACCTGTGTTGGTCCGTCAGTTGACCTCATGTCGTGTAACCTATTTCAGTCCATCAGTTGACCTCAGGTCATGTGACCTGTGTTGGTCCATCAGTTGACCTCATGTCGTGTGACCTATTTCAGTCCGTCAGTTGACCTCAGGTCATGTGACCTGTGTTGGTCCGTCAGTTGACTTCATGTCATGTGACCTGTGTCATTGTGTCAGTTGACCTCAGGTCATGTGACCTGTGTTGGTATGTCAGTTGACCTCATGCCGTGTGACCTGTGTCGGTCCGTCAGTTGACTTCATGTCGTGTGACCTGTGTCATTTTGTCAGTTGACCTTAGATCATGTGACCTATGTTGGTCCGTCACTTGACCTCAGGTCATATGACCTGTGTCGGTCCCTCAGTTGACCTCATGTCATGTGACCTGTGTTGGTCCGTCAGTTGACTTCATCTTGTGTGACCTGTGCTGGTCCGTCAAGTGACCCGTGTTGGTCCGTCAGTTGACCTCAGGTCATGTGACCAGTGTCGGTCCGTCAGTTGATCTCATGCCGTGTGACCTGTGTCTGTCCGTCACTTGACCTTAGGTCATGTGACCTGTGTCGGTCAGTCAGTTGACCTCAGGTCATGTGACCTGTGTAGGTCCATCAGTTGACCTCAGGTCATGTGACCTGTGTCGGTACGTCAGTTGACCTCATGCCGTGTGACCTATGTTGATCCGTCAGTTGACCTCATGTCGAGTGACCTGTGTCGATCCGTCAGTTGACCTCATGTCGAGTGACCAGTGTCGGTCCATCAGTTGACTTCATGTCGTGTGACCTATGTCGGTCCGTCAGTTGACCTCAGGTCATGTGACCTGTGTCGGTCAGTCAGTTGACCTCAGGTCATGTGACCTGTGTCGGTCCGTCAGTTGACCTCAGGTCATGTGACCTGTGTCGGTCCGTCAGTTGACCTCATGTCGTGTGACCTGTGTCGGTCCGTCAGTTGACCTCAGGTCATGTGACCTGTGTCGGTCCGTCAGTTGACTTCATGTCATGTGACCTGTGTCGTTGTGTCAGTTGACCTCAGGTCATGTGACCTGTGTTGGTACGTCAGTTGACCTCATGCCGTGTGACCTGTGTCGGTCCGTCAGTTGACTTCATGTCGTGTGACCTGTGTCATTTTGTCAGTTGACCTCAGGTCATGTGACCTGTGTTGGTCCGTCACTTGACTTCATGTTGTGTGACCTGTGCTGGTCCGTCACTTGACCTCAGGTCATGTGACCTGTGTTGGTCCGTCACTTGACCTCAGGTCATGTGACCTGTGTTGGTCCGTCAGTTCACCTCAGGTCATGTGACCTGTGTCAGTCCGTCACTTGACCTCAGGTCATGTGACCTGTGTCGGTCAGTCAGTTGACCTCAGGTCATGTGACCTGTGTCGGTCCGATCAGTTGACCTCAGGTCATGTGACCTATGTCGGTACGTCAGTTGACCTCATGCCGTGTGACCTGTGTCGGTCCGTCAGTTGACCTCATGTCGAGTGACCAGTGTCGTTCCATCAGTTGACTTCATGTCGTGTGACCTGTGTCGGTCCGTCAGTTGACCTCAGGTCATGTGACCTGTGTCGGTCCGTCAGTTGACTTCATGTCATGTGACCTGTGTCGTTGTGTCAGTTGACCTCAGGTCATGTGACCTGTGTTGGTACGTCAGTTGACCTCATGCCGTGTGACCTGTGTCGGTCCGTCAGTTGACTTCATGTCGTGTGACCTGTGTCATTTTGTCAGTTGACCTCAGGTCATGTGACCTGTGTTGGTCCGTCACTTGACTTCATGTTGTGTGACCTGTGCTGGTCCGTCACTTGACCTCAGGTCATGTGACCTATGTTGGTCCGTCACTTGACCTCAGGTCATGTGACCTGTGTTGGTCAGTCAGTTGACCTCAGGTCATGTGACCTGTGTCGGTCCGTCAGTTGACTTCAAGTCATGTGACCTATGTCGGTACATCAGTTGACCTCATGCCGTGTGACCTGTGTCGGTCCGTCTGTTGACCTCATGTCGAGTGACCGGTGTCGGTCCATCAGTTGACTTCATGTCGTGTGACCTATGTCGGTCCGTCAGTTGACCTAAGGTCATGTGACCTGTGTCGGTCAGTCAGTTGACCTCAGGTCATGTGACCTGTTTCGGTTCGTCAGTTGACCTTAGGTCATGTGACCAGTGTCGGTATGTCAGTTGACCTCATGCCGTGTGACCTGTGTCGGTACGTCAGTTGACCTCATGCCATGTGACCTGTGTTGGTCCGTCAGTTGACCTCAGGTCAAGTGACCCGTGTTGGTCCGTCAGTTGACCTCATGTCATGTGACCAGTGTCGGTCCGTCAGTTGACTTCATGTCATGTGACTTGTGTCGTTTTGTCAGTTGACCTCAGGTCATGTGACCTATGTTGGTCCGTCACTTGACCTCAGGTCATGTGACCTGTTTCGGTCAGTCAGTTGACCTCAGGTCATGTGACCTGTGTCGGTCCATCAGTTGACCTCAGGTCATGTGACCTGTGTTGGTCCGTCAGTTGACCTCATGTCGTGTAACCTATTTCAGTCCATCAGTTGACCTTAGGTCATGTGACCTGTGTTGGTCCATCAGTTGACCTCATGTCGTGTGACCTATTTCAGTCCGTCAGTTGACCTCAGGTCATGTGACCTGTGTTGGTCCGTCAGTTGACTTCATGTCATGTGACCTGTGTCATTGTGTCAGTTGACCTCAGGTCATGTGACCTGTGTTGGTATGTCAGTTGACCTCATGCCGTGTGACCTGTGTCGGTCCGTCAGTTGACTTCATGTCGTGTGACCTGTGTCATTTTGTCAGTTGACCTTAGATCATGTGACCTATGTTGGTCCGTCACTTGACCTCAGGTCATGTGACCTGTGTCGGTCCGTCACTTGATCTCATGTCATGTGACCTGTGTCGGTCTGTCAGTTGACTTCATGTCGTGTGACCTGTGTTGGTCTGTCACTTGACCTCAGGTCATGTGACCTGTGTTGGTCCGTCACTTGACCTCAGGTCATGTGACCTTTGTCGGTCCGTCAGTTGACCTCATGTCATGTGACCTGTGTCGGTCCGTCAGTTGACCTCATGTCGTGTGACCTATGTCGGTCCGTCAGTTGACTTCATGTCATGTGACCTGTGTCTGTCCGTCAGGTGACAGACAACAATAGGTCAAGCATGTTTTAGAACACAGTAATGGGCCAACTGCATGTGCCGGCATGCACCGTATACAGTATACAAGTGCCAAGCGGGCTAACAGGGACAAGCGAGCCAGGTGGCCAGAGCTGGAGGACACGGTCAAGTCCTGGGTCCTCTCGGAACGTGCGTGTGGGAGAGGGGTGTCCACATAGATATTAAACACTAGATACCCCATGGAAGTTTTATGCACGTTTTGATGATCCAAACAGACCAGCTAGCACCAGACTCACCTCATCACCAGATGAAGAGCATCTCAGGGTGACCGCAGCAGAAGTGAGAGGCAGTCTCAGAAAGATTAATCCTCATAAAGCAACCGGACCAGACAACATCCCAGGGAAAGTTCTGAAGGAATGTGCGGACCAGCTCTGTGAGGTGCTGGCTGACATCTTCACCACCTCACTTGCACTGGAGTCAGTTCCCACCTGCCTGAAGACCGCGACCATCATCCCAGTCCCAAAGAGCTCCACAGTGACTGGTCTGAATGACTATAGACCGGTGGCCCTCACCCCGATAGTCGCTAAATGTTTTGAGAAACTGGTCATGTCCCACATCAAGGCAACCGTCAACATCAACGAGGACCCTCATCAATACGCATACCGTGAGAACCGATCAACAGAGGACGCCATTTCTTCCGTGGTCCACACTGCTCTCACCCACCTGGATCAGAAGGACTCATACGTGCGTCTGCTCTTTGTGGACTTCACATCTGCCTTCAACACCATGATCCCCCAAACTCTGATAGACAAACTATCTACACTTGGACTAAGCCCCTCTATTTGTAACTGGGTACTAGACTTCTTAACAGACAGACCACAGTCCGTGAAGATCCACAACTTCTCCTCCTCCACCATAACCCTCAGCACTGGCTCTCCTCAGGGATGTGTGCTGAGCCCCCTTCTGTTCACTCTGCTCACATATGATTGTACAGCCACACTTCCAGGCTGTCATATTGTTAAGTTTGCAGATGATACAGCGGTGGTGGGATGCATCACAAACAATGATGAGTCCAGCTACAGACAGGAGGTGGAACATCTGGAGAGCTGGTGCAAAGAGAATAATCTTCACATGAATGTGAAGAAGACAAAGGAGATGATTGTGGACTTCAGAAGGAACAAACACACCCATGCCCCACTGAAAATAGGTGGGTCTGCAGTGGAAGTGGTCTCCAGCTACAAATACTTGGGTGTACACATGAATGATAACCTCAGCTGGAGCAACAACACCACCAGCCTGATCAAGAAAGGTCATCAGAGACTCTACTTCCTCAGACGGCTGAGACGAGCTGGTCTGAGCAGCCCAGTTCTCACCTCGTTCTACAGGTGTGCAGTGGAGAGCGTCCTGTGCTCCAGCATCAACGTGTGGCATGGAGGCTGCACAGTTGAAGAGAGGAAAGCTCTACAGAGAGTGGTGAAGGCTGCACAGAAGTCTGTTGGAGTCAGTCTCCCCACCATCACAGACATTTACACCTCCAGATGCAGGAAAAGAGCCACCTGCATCATGAAAGACCTCACTCACCCAGCACACTCACTCTTTGCCCCACTCCCCTCAGGACGGAGGTTGAGGAGCATCAAGTGTAGAACCACTAGACTGAGGAACAGCTTCTACCCTGAGGCTGTTAGACTCATGAATAAATAAAAATAAAATAAACACTGCAAAATATCACATCATGCTGATCTGTTTTCTTGTTGCTGTGTTTATCTGTGTTCATCTGTGACCATCTGCTCATACAGACTCATGTTCGTGCTGCTGTTTATTCCCACTATATTAGGCTGAGTGTATTACTAGTTGATGCTTTTCTTAGTTAATTCTAGATGTTATTATTGTTTTTCTGTTGCATTTGTTGTTGGATGAAACTGGGACCCCGTGTACATAATCTCGTTTTCATCACATGTACCACATGCGGTGCAAATGACAATAAAGACTCTCTGACTCTGAATGCTCTCGCCTATTGGAGCCGACGAGATTTCAGGCGGCCATCTTGGGGGTGGACACCGCTCCACTCAGCCTTATACTGTATATTTGACAGGCACAATAAAGTATCAGCGCATTTAATCAATCATAACATGCTGAATAGTAATCCTGTTGTCACATATTTAAATTTTAGGCATACAGCAAATAAAACTGCATGTATAGAAATGTATAGTTTAGCACATTTAAATAATTTTGGTGGAATACAATACTTATGGATGACATGTTTAGCAAGACACAACCAAAGAAGATGCAATTTATTCACACACACACATTATGTATACATATTCAGATACTGTAATTATATATATATATATATATATATATATATAATCATATATATATCTATATATATTACTACTGTATATATATAATATACATATATATATATATATATATATATATATATATATATATATATATATATATATATTCAGATAAGCATATATGTAACTATATATATTACTACTGTATATATATAACTAGAACACTACAGTCACCCATCAAAATACATTACGTTATCAGTTGAAATTATTGAAGTCTTATGATTTAGTTAATTATAATATTTTGCAGGTTATGTATAATGCTCATAAAAATGTATTACCTTTGAACATCCAATCACATTTTGTTAAGAGGGAACGTAGTTACAATCTGAAGGGATTAATGTTTTTTAAAACCTAAAATTCAAATAAATTTAAAGGACAGATGTACTTCAGTCCAAGGAATACGATTATGGAATACTATGAATAGTGATTGTAAAAACACTGGCTCTATTAATTTGTTTAAAATAATGATACAAAATTGTTAAAGAAATATGAAATTCTATAATTTGTATTTATAAGAGCTGCTGTTTAGGAGCTGAAGTTTTTGTTTTGTTATTATTTGAAACTATTATTATTATAGTTAATATTTTTTTTTAATGGAGCAGATATAAGATTTTTTCTCCTTTCTGCTACCTTTAATTTTATTTGATATGTATTTTTTGTATGTGAATTTGTTTGTTTTGAAATGAAATTACTATTGTCAAAAGATTATATGTACAATAAAAATAAAATGCAAATACAATGAAATGAAAAGCAGCTGAGAGAAGAGAAAAATCTGCCCCTTTAATGAGTAATTTATGTTACACTTTATATTATATGAATTATAATGAATGAATTCACACACCCTCCCCCAGGACCACAAAGAATATAAAAAATTTACATAGCCTCTCCAGGGTATATGCAGAAATTCCAGAGTTGAATTTAATACCTTTTAATACCTTTTTAATACCATCAAAATATTTTTTAATACCATCACGGCACCGAGCTGTAACCGTAGCGGCAACCTCTTGTACTTCAGTTTAGAGCAACTAATTGTAAAGTGATAGATTACTGTCATTTTCTTCCTAAACTTTGGTAGTAAATGTAGTTTTATAACAATTACTGGATACATCAATTTGCTTCTTGCCTCAATAAAAGCACTGACCTACTTGTTATTTAAATCTAACCCAAGAGAAAAAGTTTAATTGTTCCCACACATAACATATCTCTAATGGCAAACAAAAACTGTAAACTTGAAAACAGAACAGTTTAGTTAAAATAATTCAACACTGAACACATGCATAATTCAAAAAGAGAGGTAGAAAAATAATAACTACTGTATTTTTCATCCTGTAAGTCGCATTTTTTTGCATAATTTACATGCCTTGCAACTTATAGGACGAAGTGACATATTTATAGATTTTTCCCCCCATATTTATAAACTATAACACTGAAATATGACCGTTTCATTCATTCTGACTGAAAAAAAAAGTAATAGTATGGCATGTTGTTGTATCATGTAATAGGAAAACGTGCCTATAATGACAAATTTAAAAAAAAGTTCAAGACAAAAACAACTGGACTTTATTTAATTGTTGCGAATTCAAAAGGTTGAAGGAAGCTCTGAAACGAATGTGCAAATTTTATGTAGGTTTATTATACATATAAGAATAAACCTTACAGCAGACAACAGACCTGACTCCAACACAGTCCACACACACATCTTCAAAGGCAGGGCCACGGTTATAAAACCCCGGATGTCGTCACCGCCTCCTTGGACCCTGGAACCTCCTTGGACTGCTTCAGGACCGCCCTGGAACCACCTACACTACCACGTGACCCTCCTTTCTGTCAACAAACTATCAGCTCTGTATGTCAATCATCCAGTGTTATGTCTGTGTATGTGCAGGCGTGTAACTGTTCCCTAGTGAAAACAAAGCCCGAGAGAAAAACGTTCTGCCTAGTGTCACATTTCACATTATAAGGCAGAATTAAGTGAATACAAATAATGGAGCATAGTGGGTGTAATGTAATACTGATAGAAATATATTTCAATTCCCCTTTTGACATGACAAACATCATGTCAACAAAATCCTATATGTTCTATGTGAGAATGCAATTAAAAACTTGATACACATTGGAAATCTCTAACATTCCCTCCCACAGCAATATTACATTTAAGTTACCCACCCAGAATATAAAACCCTCATATAAAATAAGCAATAATATAAATGGTAATAAAAACTAAACAGAAAATATACGGTAACCGTCAGAGCTTATATGCTGGAAACGCAATAGAAAACTAACAATCTAAAAAATAAATGTAACAAAAAGCAAAGAAATCAACCAAAAACAAAGAATAAAAATAAAATAAACAAAACAACAAATAAATGTAACAAGAAATAAACAAAACAAACGGAAAAAGTAATAAAGAATAAACAAAAACAAACAAAAATAAACAAAAATAAATGTAAAAATGAAACCATAAAACAAATAAAAATAAAAATAAAACAATAAAATGAAGCGGACTGTCCCTCCTATCAAATATCACGCCTCAACAGGGTATATGCAGGAATAATGAAGTTAAATTCAATACCTTTAAAAAGGCGTTCAATAAAAAACAACTGGACTTTAATTTTACCTTATAAATTCAATACTTTCTCAAAAACCCTTAAATTTCCCAAAAATTGAATTATCAACTCTTAACAAACTTCAAAACATTGCATATACTCTGCTCCATTTCAGGTATGTGTTAACCTTAGCAAAGAATATGAACTATGCTTTAGCCAAGTCAGGCCATCTCATCTTCATCATCATAGACACCTGTGAGGAGAAAAACCCTACACTACTCTGTTGACTAGTCTGATATCTGAGAAAAGCTCAACTGCTCTTATTCAGAGATGTCTGCGATAAGGGCTAAGACCACATTCAGAAAATCAACACTAAACCTATGATTAATCTAATCAGAACAGAAAACACAAAAATCCTTCCATAACCTGTCAAGCTAAATTATCTTATTCACATCCATTTCCTATATATATATATATTATTCTCTGTACCAGAATGTTCTACCACAAACATTTCCTATCAGTAAAATTCACCGCTAGGCTACTCTTAACAAAGGTGCAGCTAAAATGTATCCTCTAAAACATTTCTAATTATCGTTCAGATCTAAGAATCAAAATTGATAAAACTAAATTATATCTATAGAAAAATAGTGAGAACCCTGTACACCTTTCTCAAAAATCTATCAACACACAACTATTGTACTCACATTCACCAAGCACAAACATATATATATAATCACATTAATCTGTCTGAAACATTCACATTCTGTCTGACTCATTCATCTCAACAACCTTAATCCTTTCTGGACCTCCTGGATCAAACTCACAGTCATTCTTCACAGGTATAAGAATAACCATATGTATCCTTTCAACATATGGTGTAAACAACAATTGAGAGGTTTCAACAAATAATGAGAAAACCTTGGCATATATTAGTGATTAGTTGGTTAGTTTGTTAGTTAATGTGATTAGTTGTGCTCTGCTGCATGTTCCACCTGTTAACCTGTAAGATAAATAAAAAATGGTGCAGGGAAAATAGATTTTCCCTTCATTGGTTACACTGCAACATTAAGCATTCATTCAACATTAATTAATCTGCTGAAAAGGGGAGGAATGTAAACCCAGTTATGGTAAGGTTCCTCTGCTTGTCCATCACAGCTGTGGAAACATGATTGTAAAGTGCATTTCCCCTTTTCAAATATAAATTATTCACAATTTTATCTTACACGTTCTGTCACAGGGCTGACAGATCATCAGCAGTCCAGATTTGACCTGTAATGAAAAATAAGAAAAAGTCAGCACTAAATCTGTATAAATTACCCCAAACATTCAGATCCAACCTGTTTTTAGGCACTTATTAAAATGATATTCTATAACTTTATCAAATGTATAACTGTTTCCAGCTCTCATCACTGTATGAAAAGTTAAAACGTTGATCTAATTAGGTATTTGAAATGGTGTGTTTAACTATACAGTATGTCTGTTATCTCCCATCCCCTTTTTTGAAACAGGAGGTAAACAAAAAACATCCTGTTACAAAGAAAACTAAGGGAAGCTCATAACACAAACATCATCTGTACTGCAGGTGGAAATACTACCAGAAAGAAAAAATAAAAACTCAAAACATCCGAACCCAACCAGTAGCATCAGACTTAATACTTCAACCATAAGACACATCCCCCACTAGACACATGTCACACCACCACGACATCCTATGTCAACTTCTTCTTCAACATAACCTCTACCCCATCTCCTCCACTATCCACACCAAAGTAAGAGAGCTTTAATCCTGCTCCAACACCGTGAGCCTTGCTGCCCTTCCACTCGGTCTCCAGGACAAAGAAAACATTTACCTTCCTTCTCAGCATCATGCCAGCAAACTCTCCACCTATGCCTGTCACAACCACAAGCAGTCATAGTACTGTATACAAGACGGTAAAACTAGAAACCACAAACAATTGAAGCTGTCAGTCCAGTCCCAGAAAGACGTGTTCTCAACACCAAGGCTTGTCCAAAAAGGTGAGGAAAAAGAAAAGAAAAAGACAAACACACATCCAAAAAGGAACGCAACAGGTGCCCATACCGAACATGATGGAGAAAACAGAACCAAACTGTACTGCTCTAACGCGAGTGCATGAAGGAAAAAACAAAAATGTGTATGGCCATGCAGGTCACGTGTCAGTGAGATCTGTACATGTATGTATGAATAATGAGTGTGCGTGAGGTTCCACCATAGCAAAGAATATGATCATGAAAAACTGTAGTTATTGAACCACCACCTGAAGATCACATGGTCAGCTGACACATCAGCCAGGCTGCAAAGTTTGGTAGTGACGTTTCCAGCTTGACTTTCACTTGTCATGAGTTCTCCAGCCCCCATAGGAGATGTCAAGAGTCCAGCAGTGGGTGCAGACCACAGTTCATAGACTTGGTGCAAAACGTAAAACTCCATGTAACAGTTCAGGCACGAGTCATGACAGCTTGGCTTTAGCTGAACATGATGCATATCGGCAGTCCAGTGCATTTTCAGTTCAGTGCAGGTGGTGACAGCTTTGCGGCTTTAGCTGAACACAACGCATTTCGACAGTTCAGTGCAGTCCAGTGCAGGTGAGGAGTTGTTAGCAAAACCCAGCTTCAATGACAGCATACATGTAATCTATCCAAGAATGGCGTTCAAAACCACAGTCATAATGCAAGTAGTCCATGCTATGGAGGGAACCTAAGTGTATGCAAACGAGCAATGTTGTAGGGTGAGGAATAAAATTGTAAATTGAAAGCTGCATATCTGTGTACAGTATAAGTGAAATCTACCACCAAATAGAAACAATTAACTGCTAACCAAATGTCCTCATGGAACACCTGCAACGTCAGATGTCAAGCTGAAATCCTCAGAAAACACCTAAATAAAGTCACCCCCTGCAGTATGTCAGCTGTGTGAAGACTCCCTTCCAGACTCTGTCGAGCAGGTCAGAAGGCCAAGGCAGAACGCTCCTGCAGAACAAACAAGCGGCAGTCCTCCAAGAAAAGAAAAAAAAAATACACACATAAAAAAGAACAAATAAAAATAAAAACAAACCACCAAAGTACTCCAAACCACCATTACACAGGCCTTGTTCATATGTCATTAAACATGACCTGCACCCCACCAGGCTGAAGTGATGAGAACTGGAAACATAACAATTAATTGCATGAGATTAACCCTATAAAAATCAGAAACGTGCCTTTAACACTGAGAGTGAAAAGCACATATCTGCAAAAAATACAGTACTGCATAGGTCAGCGTGTTTAAAACAAAGGTCACAGCAACAGAAAATAAAAAATCTGACAAACTAACTAAGTCTTTCACTCTGGAGTGTCCTCCATAGTAGCACTAAAAGTAACTTTTACAGTCCCAGCCTGAGCTGATTAAGTTGTAAAACTCCCCGTTATCAGCCGGAACCCCGTGAGGCAGACCCACTAACAGGCCCAGTACCAGAACCAAGTGACAACTCACTCAGATTTATGGATGAAAGAGGCCTCTGTGCCGTGCAGGTTCACAGGCACGTAGGGGGGGGGGGTGAGGGAGGAGGGGAGGAGATGTCTCCTTGCCTCCGTGTCAGGCACCAACAGGAGAGTATTATCTTGTTAGAAGCCATAAATCTGAGTTCGAGCCAGCAGCTCCAAGCGGTCCCAGGACCAGAACCTCCAGAGGCCATCTGCGGCGGGGGGGGGGGGGGTGGAAGGAGGAGGGGAGCCCCATCTGCAGGAACTGCAACAAATCAGTGGGGGAGACCGGCCGTGTGACAGCTGCATGTGCGAAACTGCCTGTGCATGCTCCTCAGAGAAGGTTTCTGGCCCCCTGACTTTAACACTCACAAATGCAATAAAAAATCTTTCCCTGTTGCCTTTGTTTGTTTTCAGCACTTTCCGGAGTACAGGCCACAAGTGTCTAAGAGTAAGGAAAGAAAAAAAATAAAAATAAACAAAAGAAAGTAAAAAAAAAAACAGAAAAAAAATTGCGACCTATACACCGGAAAATACGGTAATCGACTTTAACGGGGAGGGGAGGAAAAATGTGACTCTGACAGCGAACACAGTCTCGGCTGCGAACTTAAATCACACGCACGACGACTTGTGAACCCGGAGCGGCAACCCACTCATACGGCAAAACCGTGCATCGGATGAAAGCCCTGTGACTCAACGGCGACAGATGCCCGGAGTTCACGATCAAGCCTCGACTACACAGTTTCCCGGAGTCCAAAGAAAACGTGTCTCCCAGCCGACAGGCCGGAGCGCAGAAGTGGGATGTGGGGGAAAGGGCAAACAAGGCACTCGTAAATTATCCCTACGCGTGTGTGGAACTTCTGTGCTCTTCACCTTACTCATATGTACAAGAACCGCCAAAAAATGCACATTCAAATGAAATACCAACAGTAGTTCACGTTTTTTTTTTACTTTTAGCTGCTAACATTATAAAACACTGGCCCACCTCGAGACAAACAGCCCTCAGTCAACAAATAATTTAGTGTGTCCAAACGCAGACGTTTTGTGTTAAGAGGAATTCTGCTCACCTCTGTGAATCACCGGTTGTTGACTGCGCGCGTGCTCGTCTCTGTCGGCGGTGGGGGGGGAGGAACCCTCCAAATCATCTCTCATTTCAGACGAAACTGCAAACCCCTCAACGTCGGTGGTCACCAAATTGTTGCGAATTCAAAAGGTTGAAGGAAGCTCTGAAACGAATGTGCAAATTTTATGTAGGTTTATTGTACATATAAGAATAAACCTTACAGCAGACAACAGACCTGACTCCAACACAGTCCACACACACATCTTCAAAGGCAGGGCCACGGTTATAAAACCCCGGATGTCGTCACCGCCTCCTTGGACCCTGGAACCTCCTTGGACTGCTTCAGGACCGCCCTGGAACCACCTACACTACCACGTGACCCTCCTTTCTGTCAACAAACTATCAGCTCTGTATGTCAATCATCCAGTGTTATGTCTGTGTATGTGCAGGCGTGTAACTGTTCCCTAGTGAAAACAAAGCCCGAGAGAAAAACGTTCTGCCTAGTGTCACATTTCACATTATAAGGCAGAATTAAGTGAATACAAATAATGGAGCATAGTGGGTGTAATGCAATACTGATAGAAATATATTTCATATTATACTATTTATTATACTATTATACTATACTTTATTGTTTTTTATTGCATTTTTTAGAATTCACCATGTCCTGGATGACTGAGAATCTTCACTAGCTATTAATGACTCAATCGGCCTGCCATACTCTCCCCACCTCTCTGCTTGAACCTTCAACCCAGCAGCAAGCTGCACCACGGTGGCGAAATGCAGCTAATTTGACCATTAAAGTGCATTTATTAAGAAAATGACAGACAGAAAAACACCTCTGCTATAATTTCGAGCTAACAAATAATTGTTTAGGTAATTTTCTTGTTAAATTACGGCGAAACGAGCCGCGCTCCTTTTTCCTGTTTGTCACCGCTGAGCGATCACGGAGCACACAGGCACTGAAGCAGCGACACTTTTTTTTTTTTTAAATAAAGCCGATTTAACCTTAAAGCTCCACTGACATCAACTTTTAACTTTCCATAAAATGGCACAACATATATAAATATTAAGATTGACCTCTGATCGTTTTTGCTAAAACAATGTGAAATTAGTTAAAATTCCTCTCAAAAACAGTTTAAAATTAGCGCCTTTTTTTCACACAATAAATACGGGGTTTCCCGTCGCGCGATTATGACGTCACATAAAGAATCGCGTCAACTGCGCGCCTTGTTTACAATGGTAGATACAAACGCGGTCCGTCCAATTTAGCCATTTAAAACTTCATATTCTAGCGCACTGGTTCTTAACCTGGGTTCTGGGGTTCGATCGAACCCCAGGGGTTCGATGAGCTGGTCTCAGGGGGTTCGGTGGAGTCTCTGCCTCGGATGCAAGACACACTTGTGTAAACACCGTTGTGACCGGTGTTGCCAAATAGAGTCCCACCCGCCCAAAGCACTCTCTATCCGCAAAAGTCAGAAGGAAAATCGCGGTGAACCGCCCAATCTGGCAACACACGATTCAGTGCAGTGATGCGGAAATATAACGCGCGCATGAAGTCAATGGCTGTACGTCGTGTGTTTACAAACTACGGTAAATATGTCGGGCAAAAAAAGAAAGTGGTTGGACATGGATTCACTTGTGTCACGGAACGGGATGGGAGTCAGCGTCCTATCTGCATGATATGCAACACGAAGTTGAGCAACTAGTCTGGCGCCGGCAAAACTGAAGGAACACTTCATGAAGATGCACAGAGACGGAGAATACAAGAACACAACGCCTGCTGAATTCAAGGTGAACGAGCCAGATATGATGTTGTTTCTATGCTAATTTTAGCTTTTTAAGCTAATTCCACATTTAATGCTCTTATTAAAAAAAATGTCATCCTAATTCAGCAAAAATGTGCTCTCTCAACTTCATTCTGGTGATGCTTCTTTCTGCTATTTTAGCTACTTTTCAGCTGAATCTTTTTTCTAGTTTTAGATTTTCTTCAGATAATTTCCACATTTTTGTGCTCATTTCTGCTTCTTTCAGCCTAATTATATTCTTTTTGCTTTCTTCTGCTAATTTAAGCTTATTCTACCTTTTCAGCAACATGTTTTAGTACTCTTTTTCTGGTTTAGGGTCAATTAAAAATTTTGTGGTAATTTCTGTCACTTTCAACCTAATAATTACCTTTTTTTGTTAATTTCAAGGTGAAACGAGCCAGATATGATGAAAGGGCCACTCTGCCTGCTCTTGGATTTGTACCTGTTAGCAAACTGATCCTCGCAGCATCGTACGAAGTTGCTTATTTGATCGCAGCAGGGTAAGCCACACTCCATTGGTGAATCTCTCATAAAACCAGCTGCATTAAACCGGGTTTGTCTTCAGAGAAGCCAAAGTTAGTTCCAGTAAACAGCAGGTTATAATTTTTTTTCAGCTCCTGCTGGTTTTTGGAGACTGTTCACTTCAGGAAGACACAGCAGCTGATAGTTGAGAGTCAGAAGGAATTCTACATGTAAATAGTTCACATAGCACTGAAATGGTAATATATTAGTTAATGTTTCCAATAATTATTCAACATTAATTTATAGTTTAAAAAATTAGTCCCTTTTAAAATATCTGTTAAATATATTATTCTTTTATTTTATTTGTGTTTTCAGGTTTCCAGGTCTCCAGTCCATCACCTGAGGCTCTTCCTGAACCACTAGTACAACCCAGACTTTCACATCACAGCAGGTAAGATTGCATCAACAAAAAGAATAGTACTCAACAATATTCTTTGATGTAAATCTGTTGATTTTCTGTGGTTCTGATGAGGGAAGTGACAAAGTGGATGCAGCATTCAGCGTGCACGAGGAGGTGGTGTAGTCTGAAGACATTAGTTTGACCCATTGTCTTAATATACAGTATACTGCATATAATATATACTGTGTGTGTCTGTGTGTTTTATCATCAATTCACAGAAATGTCTTCACCTGAAGAGTGGA
>JBBPBX010065308.1:0-14457 GCA_038048925.1 Garcialebias charrua | reverse complement strand
GTACCTGTGTTTGTGCCTATGAGGCTTAATTTAGGTCTATTGTTGAAGACACTGAGGGCAGTGTCTTTACAGCTGTTCAGGAGGAGGACAACTGGGATCAACAGTGAGGTGACTGTTGTGTTTTTTTGCTCTTTCTCATTTTTTTGTACTTTTGACTGTGTGGGTGTAGGTAGTCCAGTTCTCGTGTTTTGTTTGTTTAGTTTTTTTTTTTGTAAGGTAGATCGTTGCCTGGGGAGACACGACGGTCCTGTATAGGATTGGGTCAACCTGGGTGGCGTTTTATTGTTTTTGGCTACACTCACCAGTCCAACATTTGTTTGTACTTTTCCTTAATTTCCTTTTCCTTTGGACGCTGAGCCAGAAGAAGTCGCTCCGGAGCTGGTGGGAGAAGCCAGGGAGGACCCTGCCTGCTCGGAAGTGCTTATTTTTAGTTAAATAAAATTTTGTTAAAACTTTTTCTGTGTCCAGTGTCCCATTGAATATGTTTTGGCTGATTTGAGTCGTAACAGTATTCTTCTGCCAAAGCGGTCGTTATGTAACCGAAAAAAGGCTGTTTATAGTTAATGGGAGATGCGTCGTAACCACGAGACGTCGTAACTCGAGACCGCCGTAACCCGAGGACGACCTGTACCTTTAACCAGAAACTATCAGAAAATTGCAGTGGGTTAAAATGGACACTGCTCTTTCAGCAATAACATTTTGTGTTAAGAGCTTTGTTTAAAACTTTGTTTTTGGAGAATTTGGAACAAACTCTATTTGCTCTCAACTCCCAAGTTGCTTTCTTGCACTGGAAGAATTGTAATAAAAATTTTAGACTACGGGTAATCCTCGACTTACGAGCACACCGACATACAAGGTTCCGGACTTACGAGCTCACTAACGAACAGTAAATTTGTAAAGAACATACAGAAAACACAGCACTTTTATGTGTTTTTAGATGAAAGTGTGTTAGCGAACCATTTGTAAACAAGTTTCTGAGCATGTTTATGAACTAGTATGAACGTTTGTGTTGAAAAACGAGTGTTCGTAGTAGCGCTAGCATAAATTTTCCAACTTACGACCGAAAATCCGGACACGAGAACACGTGTTTCGTGTTCCGACACATGAGATTTTCGTCTTACGAGATAGTCGTAGGAACGGAACTTGCTCGTAAGTCGGGGACCCCCTGTATTTTATTGGGTGTACATATTTAACTGAACAACCTTTGAATAACATTTTAGAGTCGACCCAATTCAACATTCCATAGCTAGTTGACATTAGTCGACACTAAGATCACTGAAACTCGGTCATTTTTACAGATAATGAGTTGAATTTGATGTGGTAGTAGCAGAGCACCAGTCACTACACATTAAGTCTGACATCTCACTTTATCACAGAAGAATATGCATGACACTATTTTCAAGGTCTGAACAAAATGGCTACAGCATATTTTCTTAAACCTCTACTATGAAAGTTGGTGGGTGATATGCATGCCTTCTGATGTAACTGCATTGATCCATTGTGACAACTGTTCCATACATGACAAGATGGATTAAACACTATTCATTTTCATATTCCCAAAAATGAATCTCTGTGGCTTTCACAGTGAACAAAAAGCTGAGTTATTAGGTTGAGTCATACCAGTAGCAACTTTAGTCCAAGACAGGAGGGGCTTTGGCTGGCCCTCGGCCTCACATGGAAGCTGAGCATCTATTCCAGCTTTCACAGTGACAGTTTGGAAATTGTTCTTTGTTCTATTTGACTTCCCTCTTGGCATCAATCCTTGTTTAGTTAGCTGGTGCTCTGTGGAAGCATCCTTAGAGGACTCTAACAATGTATCCGCTGTTTTGTTAGAGCTCTGAATGTCCTGAGGTTCTGTGTCTGCAGAGGCTGGGTTTGTGACAGATACTTTCTGACTTGGTGATAGTATTGTAGGATGGAAGCTAAAACTTCTATTTGAATCCATTGTTGCAATGATGACATCTACCTGTTGTTGTTGCCTTTGGCTGGCTTTAATCTCAGGACGGTGAGTTGTGACTCTTGGTGAAGGGGTTGTACTTGCTTCTATGGAAGCCATATTTGGTTTGGTGTTATATAGTTGAACTTTGGAAGGTGTTGCAGGATGAGATGTAAAGGAAGTAGTAGAGGATGGTGGAGTTTCTATATTCCACATGTTTTGAGTTTCCCTAAGACTTTGATCAACCTTTGACACATTTTTTATGATCTCTGTTAGATATGAATCGTTATGTGTCAATGTAGTAACATTTTCTGTTTCCAGATCTTCCTCCGAAATCTTGCTTGACGTTTTATTTAATTTTGTATTAGTTCCAAGCTCAATGACAAAAGCAGCTGTGGTTAAAGGGGGAGAAAGCATTGAAGAACCCATTCTTGTTGCTTTTTTAATAACTTTTCCACCCTTTTGAGAAAGTTTGTGTTGATTAGCTGATGGGTTGTTCTTCATATCTGTTGGTAAATGTGTCACAGTTTGAAAACCCCGGAC
The DNA here is from genome assembly GCA_038048925.1 of Garcialebias charrua. NCBI lineage: Eukaryota > Metazoa > Chordata > Actinopteri > Cyprinodontiformes > Rivulidae > Garcialebias > Garcialebias charrua. Next base: position 11,978 of record JBBPBX010065308.1, on the reverse strand, counting down.
TGAATGGTCAGAAAGCAGCAAAGGTTCAATTTCTGCCAAAACACTTGCTTTTTGTATTTCCTCTGAAGGCTCTTCCAGTGGAGGAGGGCTATTTGTAACCTTTAGTAGCGTGGGTAACGTGGCTGGAGATGCACTTTCCAAGATATCCAGGATGGTGTGAGAACTTGTACTGCCATGATCCATACCTAGAGAAGCAGTTGGAAACACTGGTGTGGCTGACATACTGGTGTGGGTATCTTTTGTTTCAAAAGGAAAACCTGGTAATGAAGATGCTTCAATGCTTGGGTCACGGTCACTTTTAGTTTGACTCAGTGTGCCAAATAGTGCCGCTTGGCTCTTGGTGGATAGAACAATGGAACTGACTTCAATTTTTAATGGTTCTGTGGAGACAGATGTCTTGACCACTGGTAGAGGAGTGTTCACATGTGCAGTGGGTGTTTTGACCACTGGTAGAGGAGTGTTCACAGGTGCAGTGGTTGTTTTGACCACTGGTAGAGGAGTGTTCACAGGAGCAATGGGTGTTTTGACCACTGGTAGAGGAGTGTTCACAGGTGCAGTGGGTGTTTTGACCACTGGTAGAGGAGTGTTCACAGGTGCAGTGGGTGTTTTGACCACTGGTAGAGGAGTGTTCACAGGTGCAATGGGTGTTTTGACCACTGGTAGAGGAGTGTTCACATGTGCAGTGGGTGTTTTGACCACTGGTAGAGGAGTGTTCACAGGTGCAGTGGGTGTTTTGACCACTGGTAGAGTGTTCACAGGTGCAGTGGGTGTTTTGACCACTGGTAGAGGAGTGTTCACAGGTGCAATAGGTGTTTTGACCACTGGTAGAGGAGTGTTCACAGGTGCAGTGGGTGCTTTTACCTTGTATTTCCGTTTGTTTCCATTCTTCTTCCAACCCCTGTTTTTTCTCTGGGACTTGGGTTGTCTGACTCTTGGAGCTAGATGTCTTTCAGACCCCACTTTTCTCACAGAATTGGGAGCAGGTGAAGTTCTCCAAGATGCTACTAGAATAGTCTCATTCAAATAGTTGATTGTTGTATCACTTGGCTGAGGATGAAACTGTGATGTGATGGATGTTTCATGGAAATCTGAGACTGACTGAAGATTGGCTGAAGACATGATTTGACTTTCACTAAAAAAGTGTTTTCTGTCATTTCTAGAGTTGGCAGCTAAATTTGGATTAACCCTGTTCACACCACTATACACTGCCTTGGACCAGTCAGCTGTTTTGTCTTTATCAACATCTGTATTTGTGCTAAAGTTCTCCTGCAGAGAAAATACACTACTGTTTGGAGTATTGTTGACAGTGGATGCTTGTAAGGAAACAGATGTGGTCTTAGGGAGAACAAACACACCATTTGAACTTGTGAGTTGGTCCAGTTTCGGCTGTGCACTCTGTGATGGTTGTGATTTTATTGTTGTTTGAACGTTGTTTAGTACAGTTGTATCACTTGGGCTGTATGCAGTGTAGCCGTCAGTTGTCACCTGGTTCAATCTTTCATGTTCAATAACACTATTTGATGATTCTTTTGGAGTTTTCAGTAACTTTGTATGTTTTATTGCTTCAGTTTGTGCTGGATACTGAACCGGTGGCATTGTCACTGAATTCTGAGTATTCCTGCCTCTAATCTTTCCCAAAATATCTGCCCATTTTTTGGGGTCTATTTTAGCCTTGGAGATATTAATTCTCCTCCTGTTCCCAACTGTCCTTTCCCTGTCTTCAGGATTAGAGCCCATTGGTTTTCGAAGCAGATGAGGTCTCTCCCACATTTTCCTGGATGGGTGAGTAACCCTCCGGCCCGGGGCCACGCCTCCTATAACCCTCCTTTTAATAAAATCTAAGCGGCTCATTGGAGCCCCATCTTCAGTCATCTCAATGTCCCCTGATGCCTCCTCATCTGTATTCCCTGTGGGGACTTTAATTTGGGTGTTCACTCTGGAAGCTGACTGAGGGCCTGTTTGAAATGCCCACAAAGGCTGGATTAGGCCTTTGCGCCTCACTACGGAAATCCTTTTAACCAGTGTATCCACACCATAGTGATTAATGGCAACACATTTGTAATAGCCATTGTCTGATAGCTGAATATTTGGGATATGAAGCGTGCCGTTGGAATATACAACATTTTTAGACGATTTAGCATGGAAATTTACTATATTGTTGCTTGGTAGAATCCAGTTAATTTCTGCACCAGGAGAACCAGATGCAGTGCAATCTAGAGAAAGTGGATTCCCTGGGTACTCCTCAGTAGATGTCACAGATGCCTCCTTCCCTGGAGGAGGTCTTGAGGATTCCTGTACAGACAGATAGAAAGGTAGGACAGCAAAATCTCCACGAACCCAGGAAATGCAGTAGTAAATTCCAGTGTCTTTATGGTTGATGGTTTTAATTACCAGCCTTCCATCCTTGGATGCAGAAATTCTATTGTCTACACTGTGATGTGCTGTATTTAGTTTGGAGCCATCTGGCAGCATCCATTGAACTGTTGGCCGATCAGAGCTGTGCACATTACAGTACAATTCAACTGAACCTTCCAGTACAGCACTCAGAACTTTATGCGTCCTGTTTGTTGACTCAATCATGACCCATGCCCTCCTCTGTCTCCTCTCTAGTTCACTTTCTACTGTCTTTGAGAGGTTTGCACTCAAAATTAATTGGATGATCTTGGCTGATGACTGAGGCTGGTTGAGCTGGAGGTCTACAGATGGCTGCATCAACCACGCAGACTGGGTCATCATCTTGGCTTCAACACCTGTGTAGTACAGGGATTCCTGGGCAGAGTCCTGTTTGTATGTATGGGTTGGGTAAGGAGTTTTACTCCTTATGATCTCTTGTAAGCGGGCTGGCATGCTGCTGTAGTATGCAATCAGTCTCCACAGTTGTTCATATTTTGCTCTGTTAACAGGACACTTCAGGTCCACTGAGAAGCTGATGTTGGTGACTAGCTGGTGGCGGTTAACCTCCTCCCAGGTCATCTTAATAGATCCTTTGGGCTCACCAACATTGCACTCCAGATCAACCTTATTTCCATGCTCATCTGACAGGTTCAGAGACACATTGCCCAATGGTTCCTTGAAGTCCATTGTCTTCAACATCTCTCTCTCAGCATCCTTTTGTTGGGTAGATCTATGAAGAGAACTTATGACAGGACGGTAGCAGACCAGGTTCTCCACAGTATGAAGTTCTGTTCCATTCAAGTGTCTGGGAGATGAGCACTTGGCACACAGTTTTCCTCCTGGAAGGTCCCTGTCATTTTTACATTTCAGAACCCCTAGAACAAAAGAAAAGAAGGACAGAACTGTAAAAAGAGCTTTCTACAAATAAAATAATGTTTCACTAATCTTAAAGCCAAACGGTAAATTAAATGACTTGGCCCACTTCCTTTAATAACAGAGTAATGACTGGTCAAATTTGTAAATTGCATTCAGGGAATCTTCATACTACATGTTGAAGATGACTCTCATTTACTACTGCAGTCAACCTTAGCCTGATACTTGTAAAACTGATGAACATACAGCAAGTTCTGTAGTAGATACGGTTGTGTTGACCATATTTACCGTAATTTCCGGCCAATAAGTCACAGTTTTTTTTAACTAATTTTCATGTCCTGCGACTTATGGGATGAAGCAACATATTTATGGATTTTTCCCATATTTTTAAACCAATTTTTGGCTGAGATATGACAGTTTCCATTCATTCAGATGAAAAAAATGGAGCAGTACCACTTTCGGCCGCTAGGGTCCACCGACCGTTCCCAGCTCATGTGTCTGACAGCAGCCTCCTCTGCTCGGACTCACTCTGTCACAGCCCGGCCTCCTGCTCTCTGGAGGTATGAACTACTGTTACCCAGTGCTGGGCAGCGCTAATCCAAAAATTAGTTCCGCTATTTCAAAAGCACTTATTAATTAATTTAGGTCCGCAATTTCAAAAGCACTATGTCATGCTCTGCGCCTGTCAGGCTCTGCGCCCGTCATACTTTTTCTGTTTTCACTTACTTCTCAGTTCCAGTCTGTATCCTTAATCATTTTCACCTGTTGTCAACAGCCACCTGCCAAGCTGCTCTGATTTACTCTCACTTCCCCATAGTATAAAAGCCCTCTTATTTCATGTGTTCCTCGCCGGGTCATAACCATACAGTATATTCCTGATGTCTGGTGGAGCCATTATCATTTCCCTCGTTTGTAAGTTACTGCACCGTCAGTCTTTTTGTTTTGTTTATTAAAGTGTTTATTATTTTACACTCCGTGTCTCTGAGTCCTGTTCGCCTGCATTCTGGGTCTGCGTGCTTCACCGGAAACGAATCGTGACAGTATGACCCGGCCATCACCATCACCCGGCCATCAGCCAGGTCCACCTCCCAACTCACCACCTACTGATCACAGCTCCCCATCTTCATCAAGTCCTCTTCTGAGCTCTCCCACAGCAGCTGAACGTCCCATAGCAGCTGAACGTCCCACAGCAGCTGAACGTCCCACAGCAGCTGAACGTCCCACAGTAGCTGAACGTCCCACAGCAGCTGAACGTCTCACAGCAACTGAACGTCTCACAGCAGCTGAACGTCTCACAGCAGCTGAACGTCTCACAGCAGCTGAACGTCTCACAGCAGCTAAACGTCTCACAGAAGCTGAACGTCCCACAGCAACTGAACGTCCCACAGCAGCTAAACGTCAGAGCTCACAGACAGCTGCAGCTCTCACCCCTCCACCCACAGCTGAACATCTGAGCCAAGTAGCAGCTTCTCAGCCTGATGCACCTCTCAGCTCTCCAGAGGCTGCACCTCCCAGCTCAGGTCCAGCAGCACCTCCTAAACTGGTTTCCATGCCAGTGTAAGAATTAATGAGGAGGTCAATATTAAATACTGACCTCTTTATCCTTAATTAATCTACTTATTCAGATTGAATAGTAAATGTTCACGGATTCTGTTCTTTTTCAGTTTACCCAATATTTCTGTGATCTTTATGATGGATAAATACACAAAGCCATTAAGTGACAAAGACGTTAACTTAGTTTGATATGTCAAAGAGACACTATCATTTATTTAAAATAAATCAACTAAATTAACACCATTACACTTGATTGACATGATTTCACTTTCTTTCAATTCAAATACGTCAGCACACTTAAATTTAACACAACAGACATAAATATTAGATGTTAAGCATATTTAGTCTGTGGGCTCTTTAACTTAAAAAATATAGTTTCCAGCTTAGGTTGAGAGGGAAAAGAAATAGGAAAGATTTATGGAGGAAGAAAGTTAAGAGTTTTAGGGAGTTATCTTGATGTGTTTAACCAGAAACATGGCAGTTCTCCGGCCGATTAAAGCTACACGTTGGTACCCTTGGCAAAGCATTTGACGACTTGTTACCTCGTGAAGATGGTCAGTCTCCCTCGGTCCAGTTTGGTCAGTTCGTTTACCATTCTCAGCGTCTCCAGACGTGCGCCTTGACTCGAACCGAAGTAACGGCAGCTCCTGGTGCTGTTGTTCAAGATAAGACGTTCCTTAAAGGAATGTCAATAAAAGAGAGCTTTTCAGCTGTTGAAGATGGCTTATAACTTGGCATGTTATAAGTCTTTAACTGAATGACGTGTCCTTAGCGTGTGACTAGACGATCATCAGTTCTTTGGAGAAGACCATGGTTTGAGGCTTACTCCAGCAGACTTCCCAAGAGAAAGTAAGATGTGAAGGTTTTAACTGAGACGTGACCCAGAAAATGTGTTCTTTCTGATTGGCCGAATGGCATCATAAGTTGATGTGAGGATGACATCAACATGTTGAAAGGGGGTCAAAAGATTAGTTTGTCAGAAAGATAAAGTGTTAGTTTCAGATGTCAGCATTTTATCATAAAACTGATTCCTTTGCTTTAACACTTTAACAAAATACTGTTGGTTTGATTAAAACAACGTCATTAAGCATCACATATGGGACCTATTAATGATAATAGCTTGATTATTAAATAGGACAAAAACAAAAGTCTTTGGGTGTCTAGATTGTCCTGAGCTCAAGCTAAAATGAATGAGATAAAGTGTTCCTTTTATCTTCACATGCAAGTTCGAGAGGAGAGGAGAAATCCTCCATGTACAACATTTTGAATTAAGCAGAGTATTTGATTTATCTGACATTAAAATGTACTGATGCTCTTACAAATAAAATTATTCTTTTGATCACATCAGCCTAAAATCAAAGATAGAAATAGTCTCTTTTGGTGACTATATTTATCAGATTACAGCTTAATGAATGATTTTGTAGTAAATGTCTTGCTTTACTGAGAGGTCAGTAAAGGTCATCACTGGACAGTTCAAAAACCTTAATTTGACCCTGGGTAGGTCCACTACATCTCCCCCCTTTTGGAAGCCATCGCCAGTCCTTGGGGATGGGGTCCAACACGAAAGGAAACCTTGAACTGTCTTTGATCTTGAAGTAATCCAGCAAGTGGAAAAAAAAAAAATCAAAAATTATAATCCCATAAAGTTTTTGGAAATTCCATACTGTTCGTAGGTAATCCCATTGCGAAAAGCTTTTAATCCTTTGGAAAACAAAGTCTGTTAACTCTTGGAAAACAAAGTCTGTGATCCCTTGGAAAGCAAAGTCTTATAATCCACAGCGGTAATTCCACAGCAGTAAATCCCCAACGATTAGTTTTGTTGAATGATCAGCAACAATTGTTTTCATAATCAGCATGTAGAGGGGATCCCTCGATTTGACGCAGAGGAGGCGGCCCTTGGATGAAGGTTGAAGACCAAGCGTTGGAGCTGCAGGTCCCCACATCGATGGTTGGAGGCTGGTTGGTTTCCAGTCCGTGCCACTCTGGTTCTATGTGTCATGCATTTATGTGGTTTTTAAGGTGGGCTTATGATTGGGATTTTACATTAAGCCTTACCTATATGCACCTGGTATGTAAGCTATCATGGTTTAGATCAGCTATAACTACCAATTAAGGGGTGGATCAATTCTGTAAAATTAGATATAGGGATCTGTACCTATAAAATTTTGGAGGGCTTCTGTAACGAAGGCCTCTAATTCCAAACTATTCCTCCATTCATTACTTAGTTTAGGTTAAACTAACATAAAAATGAAATATAGTTTGATCTAAATGTCTGTTGTCTTTTAGACGAACGACGTAGGATTTGGTATTCCTAATAAATTTTGAAGTCTATGGCGAGACTCATCAAAATGAATAGACAATCTAGAATAGAAACGATCGAATCGGTTCAATTTAGAAATTGTGAGGTCAATGTAGTTTATGGTACCTTGAGTAGCTTTAAACTACATTGACTCTTCGACGATTGAGATTTAACAAAACGAACTGCATGTTGGCATAGTTAAATCCATATCATTCATTAACCAATGTTAATACAAAACCTTTTTGGCTGGGAGTGTTCAGAACCAAACAATATCTCAACTAATGACAACAGTAATGACTAAACAACAAGGAAACAACGTTTCACTGCTTCGACACACTCTTGTCGTCAGATTCCAAAGTGCAACACACAAGAAAAACAGGTCTCAACTTTATGACCGAGGTCAAATTAAATCTCGTGGATTTAAACGGTTGTTAAGGTTAGTTTTTTGTTGTGGGTTTTAGGCTTAGCGTTTCTAAGTTCAAATTGGACAATGCGACTTATAGGGTGGAAAATACGGTAGTTTAAACCTGATTAGTTTATTTACTAACTTGTGTTTGGACGACCTTATTATCCCATGAAGTCGGTGAGTTTGTGAGATCTTTGTCTTTTGTGGAGTCATTGAACGCCTTGTAAGGTTTGATCTGATTTCGATGTACCCATTTAGCAATTGGCTCTTTGCGGCCTTTGCTGATTTTGATTTCGTAGACGACTGAGGACACTTTGTCTGTTATCAGATGAGGTCCAGTCCACCTGGGCATTAGTTTGCGGGCGAGAGTTCCGGTCTCGGACTCTCCTTTCCCGGTTGCTGGGGCGAACGTATAGTACCAGACTCTGTCTCCCACTTGGAGTTCATTGTGAGAGGCCTTCTGGTCGTAGTACGCCTTACGTCCTTCAGCGGATTTTTCCAGGTTTTTCTGGGCGAAAGCAAAAGTGTTTCTGAGGTGTACATTCAAATCTTTCATGTATTGTTGTGTAGTGTAGGCTGTCGCCATGGCGGCGTCGCCTGGTTGGTACAACAGGTGTAGAGGGAGAGTCATTTGTCGACCGGTCATCATCTCGAAGGGAGAGATGCCAGTTGATGTGTGTGGAGTGGCTCTTATGGCCATGAGGACCAGAGGGAGTTTCACGTCCCAGTCCTTGTGGTTTGCAGCCACGTATTTCTTCAAAATACTCACCACAGTTCTGTTTGCTCTCTCTACTTGGCCTGAAGCCTGTGGGTGGTAGCCGACATGAAAGTTGGCCTTGACGCCTAGCGTCTTCCACAGTTCTTTCATCACTTCACCTGTGAAGTGTGTACCTTGGTCTGAGTTCACCCTAAGGGGAAGTCCAAACCTTGAGAATATATGATTCATTAACAACATAGCAGTAGTTTGTGCTGTGTCGTTAGGAGCTGGTAGGCATTCTACCCATTTGGTGAATGCACAGGTTACCGTGAGAAAATATTTATTTCCTCTAGAGCTCTTAGTGAGTGGTCCAACCCAGTCGATCTGGAGGTCAGACCATGGGAATGCAATGCCTCTGCTTTGCAGTGGTGCTCTGTGAAGTGGTCTGGTTGGCTGAAACTGGCCACAGACCACGCACCCTTCAATGTAGTCCTTGACATCCTTTTTCATTCCAGGCCAATAGGCAATTTGTTTTAATGCCGTCAGCGTGGCTTTATCTCCTTTGTGTCCTGCGGACGGGAGATCATGGGCATGAACTAACATCACCCCCCTTTGGTCATGGGGAACCACGAACACAGGTGAGGACGTTGGTCCATGAGCGAAAGTTAAGATGCCCTTGATTAGTTTTAGCTGTTTGCGCAGCTGGTAAAGGACTTTAAGGTCTGGATCGGAATCCAGTTCGTCTTTAGACGGACTATTTTTGTTCGGATCAGTCAGGTACAGTATCATGGAGTTGATAGCAGGATCCGACTTTTGTAGTTGGATGATGTCTGGGTCAGTCAGTGCGGGTCGTACAGAGACTGCGTTGTCAGCAGGTCTGGTTGCGGCCTGTGCACGTGTGACTGCCATAACTCTGACTGAAGGATGTGTTGGCAGAGTCTCGATTAACCAGGAGGGGTCGAAGGACCATAGAGGACCTTCGTCGGCTCCTTCTTTGGCTAAGGAGTCTGCAATGTCATTGTAGTGCTTGTCATCGCCTGGGACTCTAGAATGCCCTGGAACTTTCTTCCAGTAGATCTGTAAGTCGTGTGATGTCACCAAGTGATCACACGCTATGAAAAGCTCTTTGTGTTTGACCACTTTTCTGTCGCTTGTTAGGAAACCGTTCTGTTTCCACACAGCGAGGTGACAAGCGAAACTCAAACGAGCATAGTTAGAGTCAGTGCAGATGACTAGCGTCTTGATAGAGCGTTCTACTACCATCTGGAGAGCTATTAGGATTCCTGCAATCTCAGCGTACTGAGAAGTCTGAGATCCTAATTTGTAGCTGAAAGTTATCTGCTCTTGGTTTTGGAGGAGGACCCCTCCAACACCTGCTCTGCAGATCTTGTCGCGGAGGAATGAAGATCCATCCACGTACAATGTTGTCATATCTTTGCAGATATTGTCATCAAAGAAGTGGTGATTCGGGTCTTCAGTTACTGGGGGTTTTACCTCAACCGGCGGCTGGGTGGCTGGTACATCTTGTGTACACTTCTGGCAGATTGCCAAGTCCGTCCCCAGATGAGACTTCTTGTTTTGACCATAACGTATGTCTAGGTTAAAACTTTGAAGCGCCATGAGCCACGTTGCAACACGTGAGTTTGTCACCACACCATCTCTGATGCGTTCACTGTTAAGAAAGGTCACTGGCTGGTGTTGTGTTTCCACAATGATTTTCTGTCCACCAATGTAGCTGGAGAAATGTTTAACTGCCCACACTGTGGTCAGTAAAGCTTTCTCACAGTCTGAGAATCTCAACTCGGGGCCTGCCATCGTTTTGCTGGCGTAGGCTACCACACGTTTGTCTCTGTCGTGTATCTGGTACAGACCCGCACTTATGCAATGAGCTGAGAAGCCCACTTCCAAGTAAAACTCTTTGTTGTAGTCTGGGTAGACTAAACAAGGGGCTGACTTGATCCTGTTTATAAGAGCGTCCATTGCCTGTTGCTGTTTGTCAGTCCAAACAAATGGTACGTCTTTTTTAAGGAGTTCAGTCAGTGGTTTCGCAAGGTCCGCATAGTTTTCGATGAACTGGTTCGAGTAGTTACACACGCCCAGAAAACTTTGTAGTTCTTTGAGATTGGTGGGGACTTTGAGATTGTCGAGGCCTTGGGTGCGAGTCAGCTGTGGTTGTACTCCGTCAGGACCTACAAGTAGGCCAACGTAGTCCACTTTGGTTCTGCACCATTGGCATTTTGACAGTGATATCTTAGCACCAGCAGTTGTCAGCTGATTCAGAACGTGGTCGATCTCAGCCAAATGTGAGTCCAGTGTTGGCTGCCTCAAAAGGACATCGTCCACGTAGATCAGTGTTCCACGCTCGTGGGCGTCTGGACATGCTTTGTTCAAGAAGATGTTGAACTCTGCAGGTGAGTTAGCGTAGCCAAAGGGACACCTGTTAAAGGTGTACTGACGGCCACCAAAAGTGAAAGCTAGTTTGTACTGGTCCTCGGCGCGCACAGGGATGGTCCAAAAACCAGAGGCGACGTCGAGAGTCGAGAAGTACTTACCATTGGTGACCTTGGGCAGTTCCTGTTGGAGTTGCGTCATAGGCCATCTGGATAAGGGAACTTGTTTGTTCAGCTTTCTGTAGTCTATAGTGAGTCTCCACTTACCATTAGGTTTTAACACCGGCCATAAAGGCGCAGAGTAAGTGCTGTTACAGTATCGGATGATACCTTTTTCTAACAGGTCATTAATGATTTCTCTGACAGGTTGATGTGCTGCCAGAGGAATCTTGTACTGTCTGACAAATGCAGGGGGAGCATTAGGCGGGGTTGGGATGCTCACTGTGTGGAGCGTGGTCAACCCACAATCCATCGAGTCAGTTGAGAATGATTTCTCATATTTTAGAAGAACTTTGCGAAGTTTGTCCCTTTCTTCATCAGTTTTCAGGGCGTCGGCTTGGGCGACCACCTGGTCAATCTGTGAAGCAACTGAGAGGGATTCTTGTTCTTTGGGGAGCTCCAGTGAGTCCCCTTCAGTGTCGTAAAACCTGTCAACAGGTAGTGCACTGTAAGTTTGGGGGCATAGACTGTCTCCTTTGTTGAAACCGAACCTGCGGACAGTGTCCTGGTCGGACTCACTGGGGGAGAAAAGAGCTATGGCCTGTGTTGGTTTCGTGAACAAGACTTGCCCCGTGTGTTGATATGGGATCAAGTTCTCTGGGAGTCCTCCCAGAAATGGAATGCTTAGCTCAAAATCATGAAAATCAGTGGAGATCAACCATCCTAGCTGTGTGTTTTTTGGGATCAGTACCTCTTCTGTGCTTGTGTTGCACACAGCAACAGTCGTGGTTCTGCAGTCGAGGGTCACTTGGAATGTGGCCTCCATGGACAGTCCTAAGTTGAAAAACATAGGAGATGGTTGAAAGTATGCCAGTTTTGTGCTAATAGCTTGTCCTTTCATGATGTGAATCATCACCGGCATGTTCATAACCTGAGGTGGTACCGCAGTGTTATGGCTGTTAGCAATCTGACAGACCTCTGGAATGGTCTGTCCAGCCTTAAGGTTCTCTGTTGTTAGCACAGGAGAGTCCTTTGTGGCTGTGTCTAGTGACCACAGTACATTGTTGTTGATGTCCACTCGGACACCTAACCTTACCAAAATGTCGGAGCCTATGTAGGTTGCATGTGGTAAGTTCGGGACCACGAGGAACGGGTGATCCAGTTCTCGTTGGTTCCAGATCAGTTTCAGGTCAATGATCCCTTTTG